>OLKM01002170.1:50739-53239 GCA_900291075.1 Melanogrammus aeglefinus
TGATGAGTGTTATTGCCATTTGCCTTACATGTACGAAAGAAGGAGCGTATGGCAATATGCCTATAATTGACGTTTATGGACATTTGCCTTTTTTTGCCTTTACTTCCCCACTGGAAGAGGACCCTTTCAAGGGACTGTGGGAAACACGCGGTTAATGGTTGGGGGTGTTTGTTTATAATGACTGTTTAATTTATATTTTCCGTGTACAGTGTAATGATTCTGGAGATATTGTTAAGGGTCCTTAAACATTCTCAAAGGGGGTAGTGTTTTGCAATCTCTGCCCTCCCCCTGGTGGCTTGTTTCGGGAAAAATATTGTGTTGTAGAGCGCATGTGTGCGACGTAGTAGAACAGGTGTTGTTTGTGGGTACGAAAGAACGATTTGTACAGCGCGAGGGAATCAGTCTCAGTCTACGGCTGCAAAGGGTGATAGAAGTGTAATCCAATGGCTTGTGTGACGGGCGAATCTGCCATTGTGTATTTTTATTTTTGTGTATTTTTCTTAAGTAGAGATGCATGTGACCCAGTATTCTTCAGTCTAGACTCGCGGAAATCCGACATCCATTCATGTTTGCCGCTCTTCCCAAGAGAATCAGAACAAAAGGGCCCTACGTACATAACCAACTTTGTCAAAAAAAATGTTTTGAATCAAAGCAAATGCAAAGACAGACCTGAAGGATACATATAAAGACAACAAGCTAACTTTCAGAAAAGTCCTTTAAACTATCCTTCCACTCCTACACAAAGAAACACAGGAGGGGGAGGGGGACTTAGCCATTTGATTACACCAAGGTCAGGTGGCATTGCTAGCATATCGAATAAAATATACGGTTTCTCCAAAACACTGCAATCTATGCATTGATATTTACATGACACTTCCTTAAACAATGTATAGTCAAAATAATTAATATAAGAATGGTAAACATAAGATGCGTTAAAAGATTTCATTACAAATGGTGGGAAAATAAATGCACCACCCTTCCAAGAGAGTAATCGAGGACAAAAGGGGAGAGACGGGGGGGACAGGAAACTGATGGGGTTTTTCACATAAATGTGGGCGGGAGTAACAGAAGAAGGGGAGCTACATCAAAGAACTAAATCAAAATAGAAAGGGGCACATAAGGCAGCGGAGAGCTAAACTTTCAGTAATAAAACTTTAAAAGGCAATTTTTGTGTAATTAGTATTAAAAGGGATATTAAACCCTTTTACATAATATGTATATTTAAATGTGTGTGAGAAGACTGTAGTAACATCAACAAGCAGGTAGGTGGCAGCAGTGCATTGCTCCCTGAGAGATCACGTGTGGCGCCGGGATTCACCATGAAGAAGAGACGCACACGTGTCTGAGATCAGCTGGTCCTGTTTCAGGGTCTCTTGTCTTCATTAGAGGTGGATTCAATGATTCGTTTACGTGAACCAGTTCGCGTCAGTCAGTTCGCCAAGATGAGTCGTTCGCGAATCGTTCGTTCGTTCGTTCAGACCAGTTTGCCGGTTCAGTCCAGTTTCCGTTTTCCGTATGCGGTGAATCGCATCATGCAATGCACCATTGCATGGTTTCTTCAGCTGAGTCATTCAGACTCAGTGCATTACCCGAAAACTCGACTGAGAACTGGGTTCAGTCGATTTCCGGGTGAATCGAATGGGCGCAATCGAATCCACCTTTATCCCTGAAAGTTGAAGTCAATATCGGTTAATTTTATATATTAAAAAATTACCCGAGATAAAGGAACAATGTGAAACGCCTAACCCTAAAATGTAAACACCAGGCTACTTTGACAAGAAAATGTAACGGACACCTGAGGCTTTACTTTCACCTCAGAGATAATGCGTTAGTAATGCTATGCCTTGCGGCATCAACCTGCGCATAGTGGCTGGCTGCGTAGGCCTACATGGACGTTCCAAAGTATGTTACTTCATTTGTATCGTTGTTGAAAGCTTAACTATATGTAAAGCCTAGTTATAACTATAACCTGCTCCTGTGAGTGCAGCAACAGTGTTGTGCCGTGAGTCGCCTCGGTTCTCTCGTCTTCCTGAACGAACTGTCTGCGAGTCGTGGGTCTGGGAGGGAGTCAATTCTGAGTCACGAACGACGCGAACGAGACGACCGACGCGCGAACGAAGACGACACGACGAACGGAGACGACCGAACGCGAACGAGACGACCGACGCGAACGAAGAGAGGAAGAACCAGTTCGGGTCGTTCGCTTCTAAGATTCGTTCCGTATCGAAACGAAATTCAGTTCGCGACCGAACCACCTCTAGGTCTTCATATCTGAAGTGTGATCTATCAAATGGGCTGGTGTGAATGTTATGTTCATTCATTCAGAGGTGTTCCCATTCACAGAGAGCGAGGTATTTAACTGAATGATATCCATCGTGATGCATGCAATCACCAAGGGTGTGAGTTTACCCACACACACTCACACTCTGTGTGTCAAATCTGTTTCTTCACACACACACCACACACACACACACCACACACACACACACAACACACACCA
>OLKM01002170.1:55739-81827 GCA_900291075.1 Melanogrammus aeglefinus
CAGAAAATGTTCAATGCTGAATGAAGGGGAAGTCAAATTCCTGGTGGGTGTGGTGTTTTGGTGCCACTTGAGTCAGAAAGTTTGCTCCTGTATGTGATGGTGGAACAGAGCCTGGAGCTAACAGGACAGCAGTACGATATCACACTCAGTATTACCATAGATACTGGTTATAATATTACACTCAGTATTACTATAGATACTGGTTATAATATTACACTCAGTATTACTATAGATACTGGTTATAGTATTACAGTATTACTATAGAAACTGGTTATAGTATTACACTCAGTATTACTATAGATACTGGTTATAGTATTACACACAGTATTACTATAGATACTGGTTGTAGTATTACACTCAGTATAACTATAGATACTGGCTGTAGTATTACACTCAGTATTAGTATAGATACTGGTTATAGTATTACACTTAGTGTTAGTAAAGATACTGGTTGTAGTATTACACTCAGTATTACTATAGATACTGGTTATAGTATTACACTTAGTGTTAGTAAAGATACTGGTTGTAGTATTACACTCAGTGTTAGGTAGGCCTGCTCTCTTTGGGTGGTCGATCTCCGCACTCCATTTTTTGATGTTCTTCGGGCTGGAGGGTTCATAGAGGATTGTGCGTCCCTCAGCGCTTTCTATCTTCTTCAAGGGCCTTAGGTTAGCATAGTCAGGTGGGGCAGATGGATTTTCCCTTCCGTGGCACGTGGGGGGTGTCTACTGCAGATGACCGGGTACTCGCTACAAAGCTGTGACGGCTGGGACGAACACTGTGTCTTGACTCCTGTAAACCACCAGGTGGCGACGATGGCTGCATCGGGAAGATGTATTCCCCATCTGGGCCACCCGATGCAGTGTGGGGTACATGCGACATAGACTTCCCAAAACTTCCTCCTCCGTTGGCCTTGGTCACCCCCCCTTGTGGGGCCCTGAGCGAGGGGGCGGGCCGCTATCAAGTCCTTCTCTGACTAGCGTCTGGTGTAGGTCTCTCTCCCGAGTCAATTCATCCTTTAACAAACGAATTTCATCGGCAGCAGTTGATTGGCTCTCTTGTCTTTCCCAGAGCATCTTCATTAGTGAGCAGTTGTCTTTTCCAATTCATCTCTCTTTTTGTTGCTGACATGCTTGATAAAGTAGCGCTTACACTGAGACAATAGTAACAACCCAACTGGTTCACTTCGTCTAGTCTTCTTGACCCAGTCTTTGAAAACCTTTCAGATCGATTCCTTTGGCCAGCGTTTAGTTTGGGGTCCATCAGTATCTCATAAAAACAATATATGTGATTCCTCGCGGGGATCAAACAACATAGCACAAACAAAACCTCTAGCGATTCAATGTAACCTCACCAGTGAATTTCAATAACAAATACGGTTTCACTCCTTGTCCAACAAGTCGTAAAAACAAAAGCCCTGAGCAAACCAGACGTCTTCAGTTATATTCAGGACACGTATCAACATTGACAAACTAGCAAAGATGAACAAATCACTTGAATGACCATGCTATTACAATATTTCTAGGACTCAAACCCCAGCTTCAAAGGGGCGTATTCAACATATTACCAGGACTCAAACCCAGACAAAGGCCTTAACAACATATTCCAGGACTCAAAACCAGACCAAAGGCCTAATCAATATTCGGACTCCAAAAAACCAGACCAAAGCTTAATCAATATTCAACAATTCTAGACTCAAAACCCAGACCAAAGGCCTTAACAACATATTCCAGGACTCAACCCCAGACCAAAGGCCTTTAAATCAACAATTCTAGGACTCAAACCCAGACCAAAGCCGTATTCCAAACAATTCCAGGACTCTCAAACCCAGACAAAGGCCGTATTCAACAATTCCAGGACTCAAAACCCAGACCAAAGCCTTAATCAAATTCTAGACTCAAACCAGACCAAGGAACAAACAATTAGTTTTCATATGGCGTATATTCAGTGATTATTACACAAACTCTCTAATCACTAATGCAGGTCCTCACTTGTCAAGCTCTTAATGACACAACTTCATTCTCAGCAAATGTTAGTGGCAGCCTAAATTAGTAAACAAATAATAATAATAATCACCAGTTATGGTTGTGTGTAGATTATTTTAAGAATTACTTTCTTGTTCTTTTCTTCTTGGTCGAGAGTGTGGAATAGATTCCAGTCACCGTTGATTCCCACGTGTGTGCATAGAGATGCGCTTGGTTCAGCCTGCGTTGTGGATGCGGGTCCCTCGCAGGGCAGGCGTTGAGACGTCCTCCCAGGCAGGGGCGCAGCGCTCTTCTTCTGTCACAGGGCAATCTTCAGAGCCAATCGTCTTCTTCACTCTCTCCTCTCTCAAGACGGTGTGTCATGGCACCAAATGTTTAGATTTCAGCTTATTTCTAAACTGTTCCGGACAGGCTCTCTGCGTTGTGTATTTTCAGTCGTAGTAAGTAATTCTTGAAGTTGAAATCAAACACCCTTGACAGGTTGGAGTAAGAGGTTGAATAGATGGTTTATTCCAGGATGTACAGGCGAGAATACAGACTTAGGTTTGAATAATCTATAGTGGGACCCGGTGGTCGATGACTTGTTCCTTGGCTGTCGAAACCTCTCACTCATCGAAACCAAAGGGTTGGGCGCGAGTAATAATACAAAAGAGGATGGATAAAAACGACGTGAACAGACCGCACTCTCAGCACTTGATAAGGTATCTGGCCCTGGCTATGTCCCGGAGGGCAGGGTGGTTCGACCTACCCTGACACATAACAATGGCAGAATGTGGGGATAACACCTTGTATCAGTATGAGAGGCCTGGCCTGTTCCTAGACTAGAAATGTGAACAATAAGAGAGACACTAAAATACACCAACATTCTACAAGTATTACACTCAGTATTACTATAGATACTGGTTGTAGTATTACACACAGTATTACTATAGAAACTGGTTATAGTATTACACTCCAGTATTACTATAGAAACTGGTTATAGTATTACACACAGTATTACTATAGATTACTGGTTGTAGTATTACAGCTCATATAAACTATAGATACTGGCTGTAGTAATTTACACTCAGTATTAAGTATAGATTACTGGTTATAGTATTACACTTAGTAGTTAGTAAAGATACTGGTTTGTAGTATTACACTCAGTATTAGTATAGTACTGGTTTGTAGTATCACACTTAGTGTTAGTAAAGATACTGGTTGTAGTATTACACTCAGTGTTAGTAAAGATTACTGTTGTAATATTACGCTCAGTATCAGTTTAGATACTGGTTATCACTGCAGTAATACACTATATACGGTCTTGTAAACCCACAAGGTTGGCTAGTTTCGATCCACGTCTCCTCCTAGCTGAGCTCCTGATTAGCTGCCAGCGGTCCTCAGGGTTGACTCTGCGTCAGTGGTGTTCAATGTGTGTATTAAACAATTAGGTCGCTTTACTATAGATTTGTATTACTTTATTAACAGTATACTAATTACACTGGTTGGAGTATTATACTCAGATTAGTATGGGATACTGGTTGTAGTTATTACACTTAGTATTACTTTAGGTTCTGGTTGTAGTATGTATGTCATGGCATTCACCATAATAGATGGGTGATATTGCTACGATGTGTGTATTGGAGTGTTTTTCTCCAGATGTGATTCCTTGGTTCAGGCTGTCTCTTGAACCTTTTGGGGGATTGTGGCACTCTTAATTTAGGTTGCTTTTATTGTATTCATTTCTTGATTAGCTCCCAGGGATTATCTGCTGACTTGCCTGAAGTGGTTGACAGACTGATGATCTCACTGAGTTGGCCATCAGTAACATTATCAGACACCGCCTATATAGTGGACCAATGAGGACCCAGCATGGCGACATCTTGTTGGTTGGGCCCTATGGTAATGTTCTGCGGGTCAGCCTTCACTAGGAATTTGCTATTCTGGCCACCTGGCTCTGTCATGATGACCTTGATTTCCCTCCTTCTGTTACTGAAGTTTCCTTTGCGTGAGTTGTTAGTGTCTTTACTCAACTACAGGCCTCTGCAGCCTTTGAAAGAATAATTGTGAAAGATGGCTACAAAAATGAGAACTAAGACCGCCAACACACACAGATGAACGCTATTTCTGGCATTGCTGTGGTTGGAGACTGTGGTTTAGGCCGCAACAAGTCTGCATTGAATCCCTGACCAAACATGGGGAGCGTTGTGACATCGGACACAGCCACACCCTTCAGGATAAGCTCACATACGGAATCAAAAAGGATCTCGCTTACAATCATTTCTATCTTCTGACGTGAGTCAGATGAGGTCTGCCCACTCTGGGGTCTCAGAGAGCAGAGCGATCTCAGATCAGGGCCATAAACTGAATCATTAAATCAAACCCTGTAAACAAAGCAATTCCCTTAGTGGAATAACTAACACATACACACACACACACACACACACACACACACACACACACACACACACACACACACACACACACACACACACACACACACACACACACACACACACACACAAACTGATTGTAAAAGTCACACACTCCCTCCCTCTCAATCACCCAGGAGGAGGATAAGGTCTTCACGAGGAGAACAGGAGGAGAACAGGATGAGAAGGTCTTCATGAGGAGGAGAACAGGATGAGAAGGTCTTCATGAGGAGGAGAACAGGAGGAGAACAGGATGAGAAGGTCTTCATGAGGAGGAGAACAGGAGGAGAACAGGATGAGAAGGTCTTCATGAGGAGGAGAACAGGAGGAGAACAGGATGAGAAGGTCTTCATGAGGAGGAGAACAGGAGGAGAACAGGATGAGAGGTCTTTATGAGGAGGAGAACAGGAGGAGAACAGGATGAGAGGTCTTCATGAGGAGGAGAACAGGAGGAGAACAGGATGAGAAGGTCTTCATGAGGAGGAGAACAGGAGGAGAACAGGATGAGAAGGTCTTTATGAGGAGGAGAACAGGAGGAGAACAGGATGAGAGGTCTTTAAGAGGAGGACAGGAGGAGAGGTCTTTATGAGGAGGAGGAGAGGTCTTTATGAGGAGGAGGAGAGGTCTTTATGAGGAGGAGAGGTCTTTATATGGAGGACAGGAGGAGAGGTCTTTATGAGGAGGAGGAGAGGTCTTTATGAGGAGGAGGAGAGGTCTTTATGTGGAGGACAGGAGGAGAGGTCTTTATGAGGAGGAGGAGAGGTCTTTATGAGGAGGAGGAGAGGTCTTTATGAGGAGGAGGAGAGGTCTTTATGAGGAGGAGAGCGCATTTCTCTCTGGCTCTACGGCACAACGGAATCGAATTGCAGTCTGTAATTTTTTTTCCCCACAATGGTATGAGTTCGAATCCCGTAATGTAGCCTATGTTTTGTTGATCTAAAGAAATGTATGTTGCGTCTCAAAGTGATAGAGCCTTGCGTCACATTGATTTCCGAAGTCGCTGCTTTGCTTACAGAGATCTAGAGAAGGAGGACTACAACAACACATCAGCCGACGGAAATTATAGAATGAGCTTATAACAGTGTTTTTGGCTAGTTTCAAGCAGTGGAGGGAAACACAGCATTAGGTTTTGATTAACTGGATGTAAAAGGCGTCTGATTTTTTGGAAACCGCGGACCAATGCATGGTCTTAACTAACATGGATAGGGTCACAAGTTGATCTGGCTGCCTTTCCTGTTTTCAGGAAGAATTTGGTGACTTGTATTACTACGGGCGGAGAAATCCCCAGTGGCGGGTCAGCGGCACAATGGAATGGAATTGGTAGTTTGTAATATTTTTTCCCCACAATGGTATGAGTACGAAATCCCGTATATGTATTAATATTTTTAAACATTTAATTTTCCATTTATTTTGGCTTAAAACGGTTCTCTACGTGGACAAGTCTTCCAATTACACTCCAAATACGAAAGAGATTTTGAATGTTTTGTGACATTTTTATTGAATAACAAATCAAAGAGGCATTCGCAAGGACAGCTACGAGTCTGGTCCCGATTTCCAACATCTGGCGTAGCCACGACAACAAGCGACGCATTCGGCTAATGGTCACCAGTTAACACGGTCACGAGTTGAACTGAAACACCGGCTAGCTTCCAGCAGAGATGTTCTACAGCACGGGCTGCCTGGCTGGCTGCCTGGCTGGCTGCCTGGCTGGCTGCCTGCCTGCCTGCCTGCCTGCCTGCCTGCCTGCCTGCCTGCCTGCCTGCCTGCCTGCCTGCCTGCCGTGCGCGTTTTAATGACGTCATAATCACCCCTCGTGGGGGAGACACCACTCACGTGAGATTGGCTGTAAAGGATGGAGACATCTGATTGGCTACAGACAACCTCCTCTTAGAAAAAACGCATTTGTGGATCAGAGTCACGTCAGGGGAGTCTCAAAAGTTTCACACACAAATGCAGGGAGGTTTACAAATTAAAAGCACTTTGTAATTACAGGTCCAACAGTTCATATATGAATGTAAACAAGCCCCAAAATGCGTATTTGGATGAAGATTGCAAATACTTTAACATTCATGTATTTGTGATTTTTTTTTAGAATTTGTGTGTGCATTGGAAATATGTTTATGAATCTTTGTTTTTATATGTGAACATTTTTTTTACTTACATACGAAATGAAACATTTTGTGTGTGCATTGAAAATGTATTTGTGTTTTGAAGTCACATGTATATACAAATCCCCAAATACATTTGTTGTAAATTTTTTTTGTGCATTTATGAATTTCTGTGTGCATTTATGAATTATGAGCCTGTTCTCTAGCTCCATACCTCCCCAGGCTTTAAAGGCAACAGCAGGTGCCAGGTAACGGGGAGAAGGAGGGGCTGAAGGACGAGCTCCAGGAGCACTGCAAAACATGGATCGGATCTGCACAAACCAGGTCCACTTAGTAAAGGTGACTGAGGTCCACTTAGTAAAGGCGTTCTGAGGTCTACTTAGTAAAGGTGACTGAGGTCCCCTTAGTAAAGGTGACTGAGGTCCCCTTAGTAAAGGTGTTCTGAGGTCCCCTTAGTAAAGGTGACTGAGGTCCACTTAGTAAAGGTGACTGAGGTCCACTTAGTAAAGGTGACTGAGGTCCACTAAGTAAAGGTGTTCTGAGGTCCACTTAGTTAAGGTGTTCTGAGGTCCACTTAGTAAAGGTGTTCTGAGGTCTACTTAGTAAAGGTGATTGAGGTCCCCTTAGTAAAGGTGTTCTGAGGTCCCCTTAGTAAAGGTGACTGAGGGCCACTTAGTAAAGGTGACTGAGGGCCACTTAGTAAAGGTGTCTGAGGTCCACTTAGTAAAGGTGACTGAGGTCCACTTAATTAAAGTGTTCTGAAGGTCACCTTAGTTAAGGTGTTCTTGAGGTCCACTTAGTTAAGGTGTTCTGAGCGTCCACTTAGTAAAGGGGTCTGAGGTCCACTTAATAAAGGTGTCTTGAGGTCCACTTGGTAAAGGTGTCCTGAGGTCCCGCTTAGTAAGGTGCTCTGAGGTCCACTTAGGTGTTCTGTGGTCCCTTAGTAAAGGTGTCTTGAGGTCCACTGAGTAAAGGGTGTCTGAGGTCCCTTAGTAAAGGTGTTCTGAGGTCCCCTGTAGTAAAAGGTGTCTGAGGTCCCCTTAAGTGTTCTGAGGTCCACTTGGTAAAGGTGTCTGAGGTCCACTTTGGTGATCTGAGGTCCACTTGGTAAAGGTGTTCTGCGGTCCCCTTAGTAAAGGTGTCTGAGGTCCACTTAAGTGTCCTGAGGTCCACTTGGTAAAGGTGTCTGAGGTCCACTTAGGTGATCTGAGGTCCACTTGGTAAAGGTGTTCTGAGGTCCCCTTAGTAAAGGTGTTCTGAGGTCCCCTTAGTAAAGGTGTCTGAGGTCCCCTTAGTAAAGGTGTTCTGAGGTCCCCTTAGTAAAGGTGTTCTGAGGTCCCCTTAGTAAAGGTGTCAGAGGTACACTTAGGTGTTCTGAGGTCCACTTAGGTGTTCTGAGGTCCACTTGGTAAACGTGTCTGAGGTCCCCTTAGTAAAGGTGTCTGAGGTCCACTTAAGTGTTCTGAGGTCCACTTGGTAAATGTGTCTGAGGTCCCCTTAGTAAAGGTGATCTGAGGTCCACTTGGTAAAGGTGTTCTGAGGTCCCCTTAGTAAAGGTGTCTGAGGTCCCCTTAGTTAAGGTGTTCTGAGGTCCCTTAGTTACAATTAGGGTTAGGGTTAGCTGTGTCCGAGAAACACTCATCCCATATCGAAGCTGTTCCACTCTCACATCCAGGGCTGTGCTTTGTCGAATTCGTATCTCCATTATACTTTGATCTGCTCCCTTGTCTCCCTCATTCCTCTCCTCCTTCCTCCCTCTAGTGTGCCATCTTCCCCCTCTCTCCCCGTTCTCCCTCTAGTGTGTCATCCTCCCCTCTCTCTCTCCCCCCGTCTCCTCCCCCCCTGCTAGTGGTGTCATCTCTCCCCCTCTCTCCCCGTGTTCCTCCATCTAGTTGTGTCATCTCTCCCCTCTCTCCCACGTTCCTCCTCTAGTGGTGTCATCTCTCCCCTCTCGTCCCCCGTTCCTCCTCCCTCTAGTGGTGGCATCTCTCCCTCTCTTCCCCGTTCCCTCCCTAGTGGTGTCATCTCTCCCCCTCTCTCCACCCGTTCCTCCTCTAGTGGTGTCATCTCTCCCCTCTCTCCCCGTTCCTCCCTCTAGTGGTGTCATCTCTCCCCCTCTTTCTCCCCGTTCCTCCCTCTAGTGGTGTCATCTCTCGCTCTCCTCCCCCGTTGCCTCCCTCTAGTGGTGTCCATCTCTCCCCTCTCTCACCGTTTCTCCCCTCTGAGTGGTGTCATCTCTTCCCTCTCTCCCCCGTTCCTCTCCTCTAGTGTGTGTCATCTCTTCCCCCTCTCTCCCCCGCCTCCCATCTAATTGGTGTCATCTCTCCCCCTCTTCTTCCCCCGTTCCTCCTCTAAGTGTTGTCATCTCTCCCCGCTCTCTCCCCCGTTCCTCCTCGAGTGGTGTCATCTCTCCCCCTCTCTCCCCGTTCCTCCTCTAGTGGTGTCATCTCTCCCCTCCTCTCCCCGTTCCTCCCTCTAGTGTGTCATCTCTCCCCTCTCTTCCCGTCTTCCTCCTCTAGTGGTGTATCTCTCCCCCTCTCCCCCCGTTCCTCCCTCTAGTGGTGTCATCTCTCCCCCTCTCTCCCCCGTTCCTCCCTCTAGTGGTGTCATCTCTCCCTCCTCTCTCCCCCCGTTTCCTCCCTCTAGGGTGGTGTGATCTCTCCCCCTCTCTCCCCCGTTCCTGCCTTTAGTGGTGTCATCTCTCCCCTCTCTCCCCGTCCTCCCTCTAGTGGTGTCATCTCTCCCCCTCTCTCTCCCCGTTCCTCCCTCTAAGTGGTGTCATCTCTTCCCCCTCTCTCCCCCGTTCCTCCCTCTAGTGGTGTCTCATCTCTCCCCTCTCTCCCCGTTCCTCCCTCTATTGGTGTCATCTCTCCTCCTCTTCTCCCCCCTTCCTCCTCCTAGTGTGTCATCTCTCCCCCTCTCTCCCCGTTCCTCCCTCTAGTGGTGTCATCTCTCCCCTCTCTCCCCCGTTCCTCCTCTAGTGGTGTCATCTCTCCCCTCTTCTCCCGTTCCTCCCTCTAGTGGTGTCATCTCTCCCCCTCTCTCCCCCGTTCCTCCCTCTAGTGGTGTCATCTCTCCCCCTCTCTCCCCCGTTCCTCCCTCTAGTGGTGTCATCTCTCCCCCTCTCTCCCCCGTTCCTCCCTCTAGTGGTGTCATCTCTCCCCCTCCCTCCCCGGGTCTCCCTCCCCCTCAGGGGGGGAGCTGGCCCATTGACTCTGCACTCTGCCGGGCTGAAGCGTTCTGCTTCCAGTCATTTATCGATCGCAGCGGAAACGGATCGCTGCTTATGTGACCCCCTACCACAGAGCCTTCTCTCCCCCTTCTCTCCCCCATCACAGGAGCCTTCTCTCCCCTTCTCTCCCCCTTCACAGAGCCTTCTCTCCCTACCACAGAGCCTTCTCTCCCCCTTCTCTCCCCCATCACAGAGCCTTCTCTCCCCCTTCTCTCCCCCTTCACAGAGCCTTCTCTCCCCCTTCTCTCCCCCTTCACAGAGCCTTCTCTCCCCCATCACAGAGCCTTCTCTCCCCCTTCTCTCCCCCTTCACAGAGCCTTCTCTCCCCTTCTCTCCCCCTCACAGAGCCTTCTCTCCCCCATCACAGAGCCTTCTCTCTCCCTTTCTATCCCTTTCACAGAGCCTCTCCCCCTCTTCTCTCCCTTCACAGAGCCTTCTCTCACCCTTCTCTTCCCCTTCACAGACCCTCTCTCCCCCTTCTCTTCCCCCTTCACAGAGCCTTCTCCCCCATCATCACAGAGCCTTCTCTCCCCCTTCTCTCCCCCATCACAGAGCCTTCTCTCCCCCTTCTCTCCCCCATCACAGAGCCTTCTCTCCCCCATCACAGAGCCTTCTCTCCCCCATCACAGAGCCTTCTCTCCCCCTTCAGAAAACCTTCTCTGATGGGGGAGGGAGAGATGGAGGGAAGGAGGGAAAGAGGGAGGAGAAGATGAGGGAGAGATGGAGGGAGTGGAGGAGGGGAGAGCATGAGGGAGGGAGGGAGGGAGGGAGGCGAGGGAGCCTGTGAACCAGAGGGGGGGGGGGGGCTGCCATCGGTTGTTCCCGGCGCCCCTCCATCGTCTCTAAGCGGTGTCCCGGGGACGGCGTTCCAGGGACGGCGTTCCGGGACGGGCCGTTCCGGGGCCCCCGCCGCAGTGCGCGCCCGCGTGCTGGTTCTCATTAACTGGGGCGCGACAGCGGACACATCACGTCCCACAAAGCCAGGCAGAGACCCGCGCCGGAACCCCAGAGCGCCACAGAGGAGCCGCGTGGATGGATGGTCTAGAGGCCCGGAGCGGCGCGTGTGCGACACACGCTCTACACACGCCTATACACACACACACCGACACACACACACACACACACACACACACACACACAGCAACACACACACACACACACAGACAGAACACACGCTCTAACACACACACAACACACACAAACACAACACACACGCTACACACAAGCTGTACACCACACACACACACACACACACACACACACACACACACACACACAGACACACACACACACGCTCACACACGCTGTAACCCACACACACACAGCCAGACACACACACACACACACACACACACACACACACACACACACACACACACACACACACACACACACACACACACACACACACACACTCACACATTCACCATGCATATAGCTGCACACGTACACCCGTGTACATACAAACAATCACAGTCCGATTTACATAAAAAAAATACATTTGATCACATCTGGAATATTCTTCTTATTATTTAAAGAGTCACTTGTGTCTAAATAACCCAGCATCTCCGACACCGTCTCAGGACGCTCCAGGTTGGACAGTGCTTTGATTGTCCGAGGTCTACTGGTTCTACTGGTATTCTAGACCTGCATTAATGTAAGGTATCAATGTCTGTGTGGCGATGTGACGATGTGTGACCGTAATGATGGAGGTGGGGTCTGGCCTGTTGGGGACTTTATTCTCCTCTTGAGGAAACGGGAGAATGCGTTCCTTTCAGCGTCCTGGGCTTCCATTGAGCCTGCCTTGGTGTCTTTACCCAGACACTCTGACAGGATGGGGTTAGGGTTAGGGTCATCGCGTACCTCAACGTACAGCAGGTAGCCGGATCCACCTGGGAGGAGCCTCCCCACCCCCCTTGAGAGTGTTATCTTTAATGGCCTCCTCGTCCATCGGTGGGGGGGGGGGGTTGTCTGCATTGTCATTCGTTGGGAAGGGGGTTGTACCGTTTCAATGCATAAATATATCAAGCAACGAAATTAGGATTTAATGAGGTGTGGAATTAGGAGATGAAACTCCCTCCGCCCTCACTGGGTCAGATGTCTGCTTCTACACCTCTCTCTCTCTCTCTCTCTCTCTCTCTCTCTCTCTCTCTCTCTCTCTCTCTCTCTCTCTCTCTCTCTCTCTCTCTCTCTCTCTCTCTCTCTCTCTCTCTCTCTCTCTCTCTCTCTAAGAAATGTTTTGTATGATATGTTGTTGCTGTGAATTAAAGAATATGTGCCGATAACACCAGAAAGTCATTGATGCTATTGCGTCACAAAGAACTCTGAGTGTTTGGTTCATTACAGTTTTTCTCGATTGTAGATCTGCTTCACCTCATTTATATTCTTATTTTTATTTTTTGTTGGCCTACAAAAAGCATTTTATGCAGTCAGTTCAGCTGAACATTTTACTGAATTTCAGTAAAAAAAAATATATGTTTGCTTTGTTAACCATTTGTACTTGTACTTGCACTAATATCATTACATCCCCAAAAATACAATCCAAACATTTTTTTACTGTAGTGTTTTTTCATTTTACTTATCAGTGCAATTACTGTCCTGTAATTTACCAAAATAGGTAACATTGGTGTATTGTCAAACAATGTGGCAGTATCAACTATAGGTGTACAGTATGACTCTGGGAAGCTGGGATTGTGAGTTTAGCCCATTGGATAGACAAATATGGATTATTATATTCTGATACATTTGATGCAATATTTTCAATGCAATATCAATGCAATATTTTCACAGTATTGTATTACAATATGGCAGCAGTCTTTATATTAGCCTATATGTACCACCTAATTGCAACTTTTAAAAAAGAAAGCTATTTCTACAGTTTTTCTCAATCTCAATCTTTCAAAACACTAAACACAAACCTGAGAAGAGTTAATCATTTTGTCAAAACTACACAAATTCTTCTCAAAACTTATTTTTTTGAACAGTAAACATAGCCATCAATGACATGCTTAGACCAAAGTAACACAACTTGAAGTTTTTTTTTACTATACCTTAAACACATGTAACCATTCCTTAAACAAAAGCGCTGCTTTGCACTTTAGTTGCTATTCTGCAACACACTTGCGCCTGCACACTACTCACTATTTCAAACATAAGACACTTAGTTTAAAAAGGACATCTCGGTATATCATTTTGAAAACCCATCTATTCAAAATACTAAACACATTGGGTGATTGAAAATACTTGAATACACGCCTCAAAACACTTACTTACAAAACTGAACACCTGCTAGCTACAAAAAGGCCAAATGTGCACTTCCCGGGATAGCTCACAGGAAATAAATCATTGTGTGCCGCCATAAGCCTTCGAGGGTAGCTGACCATCATGCAAAAATAGGTCCCTACAAAACCTAACATATCATCACACTTCTAGATGCACTTCATGATGCAGCTGAACAGGACAGATCAGAGCAGCCCAGGTTTGTTGTTGTCTGGGATAATGTTCACTTCCATCAGGCTGTTTGGTTCGGAACTGGTACACCAACCGTAAACAATTTTAAGTCATATACTCGCATTGTTAAAGCCCGGCTTCTAGGATGTAATTGTATATGACGCCACCACAAGCCCACATGCCTCTTCTGCAGGCAATGAAACAGGCCTCGGAGACATTGAGGTAGGTCAATCCATCGTATGGATTCAGCACACAAGGTCGAGGAACCATAAAGCCACCATGCCACAATGGCGTGTTTACAGTTTTTTTCAATTACTTAAACAACCTTTTTGCAAAATTTGGCTCATGTGTCAACACTCAAAACACCACCCACAATAAGACAAACATGAAAATAAACCATTCACATCTAGTGTAAGTGGAAACTCGCCATCGAAACTACCAATTCTTTGTAAAAATGGCACTCTGATGACAAAATGATGCACACTTGCATCATATCAATACACTTTCAGTTCAGCAGCAACACACTGGTCTACTTTATATAAAACACTGCAGTCTTCCATGTTCACTGTTTCACTCAGTTCCACAGAGGGCGCATTTTCACAACAACCAAAAGATCAAATACTAAATACTGTACATTGCAGTACTGTACATTACAGTGCAGTAAATACAGTTTGAGCAAAAATAAACAACAAAATTAAACCTACTGTACTTGTAAACCAAGATAAAAACATGGCAATTGTCCATGGGGTGGTCTTTATTGGATTCCTGCCCGTCTGTTGGGGTCTGGCCATAGGATCTCATTCACATCACAAGCAATGTTTTGTCCCCGCAAAGCATCAGAGGGAAACAATATTACTTGTGTACGAATCCATCCATGGATTGACCCTTAAGTTCGATGTCTCCGCCAGGCCTGTTTCCATTGCACTGCAAGAAGAGGCATGTGAGCATGAAGGTTTGGCGGTCCATATAACAACGCCATCTTCCAAGCCGAAAAAAATGGGTTCTAATGGGTTTAGAAAAGGGTGTGGTAAGAGGGCAAGTATAGGACTTCAAATTTGATGATGGTTGGTGACCCAGTTGGCGACCAGAGCAACACCCGATAGAAACTAACATTAACCCAGACAACAACAAACCTGGCTGCTCTGATCCCCTCGTTCAGCAGCATCAATGAAAGTCATCTAGAAGTGTGATATGATATCTGTGGCGAGCAGTGCGGAAGACAAAGACGTGAGCCCAGGTTACACAGTGGATGCAACTCTCGTGTGCCCCATACACCGCACGACAACGAGTAGCCTGCTTTATTTTAACCACACACCAACAATAACAGACACGGACACACACCTGACCAAGGACACAAACAACTCTCAGTGACCGTGCAAACAACAATGAAAATGAACAGATGTTATAGAAACACACACAAACCATATAACATCCTGAACCCATTAAACCCCCACTTAAGCCCTAACCACCAGAATAACATAAACAAAGACCCCCTTTTCCCCCAAAACAACATCGCGATTTCCCAGAATCCCCGTCTCGTGCGACACCGCAGAGTCGCCACACAACGTCGGGTGTTGTAGGACCCCGTATTTTTGCATGATGTTGCAGTTACCCTCGGTCAAGAGGCCTGATCTATGGCGGCACCACAATGATATATTCCCCCGCGCTCCCCGCGGGATGTGCACAATTGCCCTTTGTGCCTTTTTTGTAGCTGGCTATAGGTGTTCAGTGTTTTGAGGTGGTGTTTAATATTTTCAATATACCTAATGTGTTTAGGTTTTTTAATAGAATGTAGTTTCCCCCAATGATATAGCCGAGATGTCATTTTTTTGAACTAAGTGTCTTATGTTTGAAATAGTGTGTTGTGTGCAGGAGCAAGTGTGTTGCAGAAAGGAGCAAGTGTGTTGCAGAATAGCAACTAAAGTGCAAAGCAGCGCTTTTGTTTAAGCAATTGTTACATGTGTTTAAGGCATAGAAGCAAAAACTCTGAGCTGTGTTATTTGGTCTAAGCATGTGTCTATAGTGTTCAAGCAATTGAAAAAAACTGAAATTTAATGTAAACTGAATTTACTGAACTGTAAAGCACTGCACTGCAATGTACAGTATTGAGTATTCGATATTTTGGTCTGTGTGAAAAACGTGGCCCTCTGTGGAACTGAAATTAAAAACAGTGAACATGAAGACTGCAGTGTTTGACAATAAAGTAGAACCAAGTGTGTTGCTGCTGGATCTGAAGTGTATTCATATGAATACAAGTGTGCATCATTTTGTCAATCAGAGTGACAAGGGAATTGTTACGTTTCGATAGACAAGTAGTTCAACTTGACATAGATGTGAAATGGTTTATTTCGCAGTGGTGTGTGTCTTATTTGCTTGTGTGTTGGAGTTTGGAACACAAAATGTAGCCTCAAGTTTGCAAAATGTGTTCAAAGCAATTGAAAAAAACTGTAAATATCTCTTAAAGGGTCATCAATTAAAAACACTGGGTTGGGATCATTTAAATTGTTCATGTTACATATTACAAGTAATCAACTATTGATTAAGAAATACTAGCCTTTCCTTTAAAGTTGCAATTAGGTGGTACAGTGAGTGGAGAACTGTGACTGTTGCGTATTGTAATACAATACTGTAATATATCATATAAATATTGCAGTGAAAAATCTCGTATATCAGAATAGATACAAATGCATATTTGCTCTACTCAATGAGCTCTGATTGGCTAAAACATTCACAATCCCCAGCTTCATAACTCAGAGTCATACTGTACCACCTATGTTGATGCTGCCACATTGCTCTGACAATTACCCCTATGTTACCTTATTTTGGTAAAATTACAGGACAGTAATTTGCAAAATGAAAAACACTACAGTAAGAAAATGTTTAGACTGTCTTTCGGGGGATTTAATGATGAAATCAGTTCCAAGTACAGCTGTACAAAAAAGCAAAAGCAACAAAGCAAATATATTTTCTTTTAATGTCATACAGTAAAATGGTTCAGCGGAACTGAGGCCAACAAAAAATTAAAAATAAGAATATAAATAAGGTGATCCCCATGTAAATCAGTCTGTATCCCACCTCCAATCCTGATCAGGCCCAAGGACCATATCTACAACACAGTAGAGCTCACCAAGTCCTCTTTAATGCTCTGACACATGACTCAAGTGTTTGGCCAGTTGAGTTTGAAAAGGTGAGAAGTGAGTTAGACTTATTGGTAATTAGTTGTTGCGTTTTGAAGGCCAGTGTGATCCAGGTGAACCAAGTGTGCTAAATGATAAGATTTGGGCTTAGAGTTAAGCGTAAATGTGAAAACAGTAGAGTTGTGCTTAGCGGTTAGTAGTCTGGAGTCTTGTAGTTTATACATGAGCTCCAACTTTTCGGAATTGTGTGCATAATTCTATTTTTTGTGTGCAGACAATCGAAAAAAAAATGTAAACAATTGTATACATTGAAATATGTAACCTGGCCTCATAAAGCTAAAACATTATGTAAATAGTGTTTTGATGGAAGTGTTTTGAATTGATCACACTACCAGCGTTTAAATTTGTTGAGGAAAACATCTGTACACGTCTAACGTTTCTGGGATTTTGATGAAAGTTTGGGTCTTTTTCGGGTTTTGTAAAACAACCTCTAGTTTCCTCTCCACACGCATGCTCTGTTGGTGTGTGTGAGGCCCATGCGAGGGTGTCATTACCGCTGTTTGGTTGACAGGTTTCCTTCTCCCATCTTCATGTCTCTCTCCCACTCAGGCAGCTGATCTAACTGCTGGTTGTAAAGTGTCAGTGCAGGATGATGAAGGAGCGCGGCAGGCACGTGGGTGGTGTGTCACTGTGCGTGTCTGTGTGGATATAGGTGTGTATGTGTGTGTGGGGGGGGGGGATGGGGGGGTGTTGTGTTTGGGTGTGAATGTGTGTGTGGTTGTGTGTGTGTGACTCAGACTGCCCTTGTCTTCTCTAGTTTGTTCATCCATCTGTTCACCTTCAGTCTCTTCGTATAGAGCTGAGCCGCGGGTTGGACCATGTTGTGTGCGAGCACATGCAGGTTTGTGTATTTGGCTCTGGTATTTTGTGCGTTTTGTTTCATCGAGCCCTTGTATTGAGGTAAAAAGGTTCCCATTGTTGTGTGTGTGTGAGCTCATAGGCACCTGAAGAGTACGAGTATTTCTCTACACTTTTATGATATTAAGGCCAATCATTTGACCAACTAGAGAGTGAGGAGAAAAGGAGGGAGGACCTCAAAACGTCCAATCACATGACGACGCTTCCGAGCTGCTCTGGGGTTCAGAGTGGACAACATATCTGATCCACGCTCCGACACCATGTGAGTGAGAAAGGCCTCCAGGTCCCCCCAGGGGCCCCGCGTGCACCTCCTCACTCGCCCTTCCTAAAGCTCCAGTTGGTGCTGCAGCAGCACTGCCAGAGGTCAGCAGCTGTGGCTGTCATCAAACACGCCCAGTAACAACATCTCCTGGGCGTTGGAGTGGTGGCTGAAAGTGGAGTGGGATGTCCGTGCTGCTGACCCCGGCCTGATGAAGACCTGACTTCACTCAGACCGTTATTCTCTATCTTCAGTTGGATCTCTCCTGTCTCTGACTTCACCTCGTTAAGTACCCACAATGCAATCAGTCCTGGGCCCTCCGTCTGTCCCGCGGAGCTTCCCGTCAGAGCTTGGTCCCTGGCACTGACAGTCAAACGGCTCCAGAGGAGGCCAGCTTCCTAAGTGCTGCCAAGCCTCTTAAGACGGCCCACAAATTCATCTCCATGGCAGCAAGCCACACTCATTATGTCGCTGTTGAATGAATGATAGGCCGCTGGTTCCTAGTGACCAGTGATATGTTCGTAGAGGTGCAATGGGCTGCTGGTTCCCAGTGACCAGTGCGTACAGAGGCAATGGGCTGCTGGTTCCCAGTGACCAGTGTGTAGAGTGATGGGCTGCTGGTTCCCAGGGACCAGTGTGTAGAGTGATGGGCTGCTGGTTCCCAGTGACCAGGGACCAGTGTGTAGAGTGATGGGCTGCTGGTTCCCAGTGACCAGTGCATAGAGGAGCAATGGGCCACTGGTTCCCAGTGACCAGGGACCAGTGTGTAGAGTGATGGGCTGCTGGTTCTCAGTGACCAGGGACCAGTGTGTAGAGCGATGGGCTGCTGGTTCTCAGTGACCAGGGACCAGTGTGTAGAGTGATGGGCTGCTGGTGACCAGTGACCAGTGCGTAGAGTGATGGGCTGCTGGTTCTCAGTGACCAGTGCGTAGAGTGATGGGCTGCTGGTTCTCAGTGACCAGTGCGTCGAGTGATGGGCTGCTGGTTCCCAGTGACCAGGGACCAGTGCGTAGAGTGATGGGCTGCTGTCTCCCTGCAGGTCGGTCCCTCCACATGAGTGAGGGTCTCCCCAAGCTGCCCTGTCACATGTGATTGGTTGCCCTTAAAGTAATGGAAGAAAATAAGTCCCATAAAATACAGATTGTCGCACATGCACAAACACACCAACAAAACCCCCCCACACAATCCACACAAAACACCACACCAACACACACACACCACACACACACACACACAACACACACAACACACACACACAACACACCACACACACACACACACACCACACACACACACACACCCACACACACACACACGCCAACCAACCCATCTCAAACTGCACCCCAAAGGGGGTCTGGACATATTGGCTGAGCGGTGTGCACTGATCAGCAGATTCGGCAGTTTCGGTTGGCCAGTCCGGTATTATTGATGGTGAAGTAAATTTAAAAAATGCAATCAATGATTGGGAATAATGCTGCTGCGGAAAATGATGTCAGCGTAAAATAATCCAATAATTGTCCAGCTGTGATGTATTCTCTATTGGTATTCTGCTGTTCCGCCTGTCACAATAATTGTATGTGGCCTTTTCCATCCACTGGCTTAACATGTGGAGGCAGAGAGAGAACCATTTGGTGCTTAAGAGTCAACCCAAGACACAAAGACACTGGTTCAAATGTAAACAACAAGTCCACGTTAACAGGGTGCTAAACCAATTAGCATCAACCCCAACTGTACCAAACATACAGGGACAGTCGTGTTACACTACAGGATCTTGGTTCAAGATGTCCTAATGTGTTAGAGCAGAACTTCTGATCCAGCAGTCTTACTGTGTTCTAGAACCTCTGATCCAGCAGTCCTACTGTGTTACAGCAGAACCTCTGGTCCAGCAGTCCTACTGTGTTACAGCAGAACTTCTGATCCAGCAGTCCTACTGTGTTACAGCAGAACCTCTGATCCAGCAGTCCTACTGTGTTACAGCAGAACCTCTGGTCCAGCAGTCCTACTGTGGTACAGCAGAACCTCTGATCCAGCAGAACCTCTGGTCCAGCAGTCCTACTGTGGTACAGCAGAACCTCTGGTCCAGCAGTCCCACTGTGTTACAGCAGAACCTCTGATCCAGCATTCCTCCTGTGTTACAGCAGAACTCTGGTCCAGCAGTCCTACTGTGGTACAGCAGAACTTCTGGATGGAAAAACACCTTGGGTAGTGTTATGCCTTGTTTCCTGCTCTGATACGAAGACATTCTACAGAAGAAAACACGTTGAAGTGTATGGTTTGAGCTTCAGATATGATTCTCTTGTCTGATTCTTGAGGCTGTATCCTACCTGGGTTAACGTAATAATGAATGCATTGTCTGTGTTTGTGCTTGTCTGCTATTTCTCTGTCAAACAAACTCAGAAAAGGGCCTGATTATAAGATTGCTTTGGACTAAGATATATGCTTGAATGTTCAGAAGGAAATGATGTGTCTATAGCTGCTTGTGCATTCATTTGTTTTGGCAGAATCTTGGACATATAACCGCGTTCTGCTGTTCCTAGCAGTTGATAGGCGACCAAAACGTTCTCGAGGGTTCCATCCCTCTTCTGACAAAAAAATCAGGAAGCAGCAGTGGTGTGGTTGACTAACCCATAGACTATTGAGTGTTATACGTTTTTCTAAATGTTTCAATGGTTCCGCTCCATCCCCGCCCATCGTTCCCCTCCTCCTCTTCCACCGCCCTCCCTCCTCCGTTGCCCTTCTTCTCCCAGTCTGTTCCAGCTGAAGACAATAAACTGCCAGGAGCCTCCAGTTCAGCTGAATCAGCGTTAATCTTCTCTCTCTCCATCACCCCCACCTCCTCTCTCCACCCCCACCAATGTTGAAACATTCCATGCCATTAATTGCGGGTGCAGATGTTTGGAGTCCATGGCTCTGATTGGGTTGAGATGGTGTGAGGCTGATCATGGTCGACACGCAGGAGCCTTCAGCTGCAGCCTATGAAGAATTCATCACAATACAAAAAGCTGGTGTGATAATGTTGTCACTGAGTGTTGAGATAAGGAAGGACTTGGCTTGAGGCCGCAGACGGAATACATCTCCTTCACTTCTCCATTAGAGATGAAGTGATGACTGGGGGGAAGGGTCAGCCTGAGGGGTGATTACCCCTAGTCCTAACTGTCCATTATCCTGTTGGTGTGACCCTCTTCTCTCTCCTACCTTCTCTCTCCCCCCCCCCGAGACCACAGACCCTATTATATCACTGCTACCAAGGGGCTTCTAGTCTCACTGTCAAGTGTGTGTGCACATCATGCCCATTTATTAGATTGTACTCTACAGGTTAACATACAGTACACATGCACAAGCATAAACACACACACAAACACACATGCTCAATTAAGCACACAGGGGAATTAAAATGCTCCTAGACAATAGTGTGCAGCCACCCTGCAAGCAACTCCGTAAGGCTTGGTAACCCAACGTTGTATCAGCTCCATAAGGCATTGTAACCCCACCTTGTATCAGCTCCATAAGGCATTGTAACCCCACCTTATCCACTCAGCTCCATAAGGCGTTGTAACCCCACCCTGCAAGCAGCTCCATAAGGCATTGAAACCCCACCTTGTCCACTCAGCTCCATAAGGCGTTGTAACCCCACCCTGCAAGCCAGCTTCCATAAGGCCTTGAAACCCCACCTTGTCCACTCAGCTCCATAAGGCGTTGTAAAACCCACCTAGGTCATCCAGTAGTCTCCACTCAGCAGGCAGAGTCTGCGCCTCAGGAGGTGATAATCACACCAGGAACACACACAAGCGTTGGACAAAAATCAAAACAGGAGCGCTAATTGCACCAGAGAGATTGTGCAAACTCCTCCTCTTGAGTCGATTTCCTCTTTCCACTGCCATAACAGCCACATTACCCAGGAGGCCGTAGGGCATCGAGGGAGAGCCGGGGGCAAATGATAGCAATCCTGCAGATCCAATGAGGAACTTACAGAGAACACCTTTTCTGTTCTTACACAGACTGCATCTGTACGGGAGTGTGTGTTTGGAGTGAGAGAGTGTGTTTGGAATGTGTGTTTGGAGTGAGATAGTTTGTTTGGAATGTGTGTTTGGAGTGAGAGACAACAAGGACGGCAGTGACACAGGTTCACTGCATTAGCAGCCACTACTGGGTACTGCAGTTTTTTGAAGGTTGGCCATTTATTGCAAATTTGTACTGAACTGTACTGCACTGTACTGTACTGTAGTGTACTGTACCGTAGTGTACTGTGGTGCACTGTTGTGTACTGTATTGTAGTGTACTGTACTGTACTGTAGTGTAGTATAGTGTACTGCACTGTACTGTAGAGTAGTATACTGTACTGTAGTGTAGTGTACTGTAGTGTACTATAGTGTACTGTACTGCACTGTAGTGTACTGTACTGTACTGTATTGTACTGTACTGCATTGTACTGTACTGCATTGTACTTATATAGTGTACTGTACTGCACTGTATGTACTGTACTGTACTGTATTGTACTGTACTGCATTGTACTGTACTGCATTGTACTGTACCATACTGTAGAGTGGTGTACTGTAGTATACTGTACTGTACTGTAGTGTACTATACTTTATTGTAATGTATTGTAGTGTACTGTACCGTAGAGTAGTGTACTGTAGTGTAGTGTACTATAGTGTACTGTACTGTAGTGTACTGTAGTGTACTATAGTGTACTGTACTGTAGTGTACTGCACTGTACTGTACTGTAGAGTAGTATACTGTACTGTAGAGTAGTGTACTGTCGTGTAGTGTACTGTAGTGTACTATAGTGTACTGTACTGCACTGTAGTGTACTGTACTGTACTGCATTGTACTGTACCGTACTGTAGAGTAGTGTACTGTAGTGTAGAATAGTGTACTATACTTTATTTTAATGCAGTGTATTGCACTGTACTGTACTGCAGTGTAGTGTACTGTACTGTACTGTAGTGTAGTCTAGTGTAGTGTAGTGTACTGTACTGTAATGCAGTGTACTGTACTGTAATGCAGTGTACTATAATGCAGTGTATTGTACTTTAATGTACTGTAGTGTATTGTAGTGCACTGTATTATAATGCAGTGTACTGCACTGTAGTGTACTGTACTGTATTGTAATGTAGTGTACTGTTCTGTATTGTAATTTAGTGTATCGTACTTTACTGTACTGTAGTGTTTTGTAGTGCACTGTATTGTGTACACAGAAGCATATAGTTTTGGTATGCATATCCATCAAGTAAAATACAAATAAAGTCACCGATAGGTGCACATTGGATTCCTGGATGCTGGCATAGTCATCTGATTCCTCCTCACTCCAGACCGTCTTCTGTTGTGTAATGAGATTATGACAATGGCTAACAATCTCTTCCAGGCCTTTTTCTTTAACACTTGAATCAATATGTACACATGCAAGCATCCCCTATAGTGTATGTTGGACTTAAATCTATTTGTCAGTTTTCTGGACCGCGCCACATCACTAGCTGCAGTCAACAAATTAAATATCAATTATAATGATCTTGTTTTGGGCTGCTGGTGTTCGGATCTTAATAGATCAAAGTAAAATTACATTGGCTTCTTAATTTGAGAGACCTCCAGTCCGCCGCTGGGAAACCCAATGTCATCCCCCATCTCTGCTGTACATTGGGCTGATGGATTCGCCTCACTCCACATTCATCATGTTAGCTCTCTTACTGTTATCAAGCACTTTGCAATGCCTTTCCTAATATCAGATTGTATACTTACATACTAATATATATTAGCTACTTTTTGTGGGGGGAAATATGACTATCTCTCTGGGGTGACAACCTACTTTCCGTCTCAATCAAATATAAAATACAAATATCAAATGAAGTAGGAGGCTGAGCGCAGTGTGTGCTGAATATGAAAGTGTCTTTCATTAACAGAGGTCTTATATTTAGCCGTTAACACAAGTCTATCGTCAGACCCCTGGAGTCGAGCACACTGGGAAATTAAGAAGACATCTAAGGAGAGAGGATGGATTACTAACTTTAAATACTCTGGACTGTAAGTACCGGTACGAGGGGTTATTCCAGCGGCTCTGTTACGCAATGCCCCTTGTCAGCATCCACGCACATCACAGCATTCGGTTTAGTCAGGCATTCGATCATTTGGCATCACATTGTTAACATGTAATGCAATTGCATGTAAAGTAATCTCAGAGTAAATTAAGGGAGGTAAATAAAACACTTAGACTTCTTACCCCACACATCTCTACCCATAAATCTGACTGTATCTGCAAACTACGAAAAAACATTATTCTCAACGTCTCTGAACACAGAATACGTAGTATCTCAACATCTCTGGAACACAGAATAACATCTCAACAGTCTCTGAACACAGAATACATATCTCCAACGTCTCTGAACACAGAATACATCTCAACGTCTCTGAACACAGAATACATCTCAACGTCTCTGAACACAGAATACATCTCAACGTCTCTGAACACAGAATACATCTCAACGTCTCTGGGGTCAGCATGTTTCCACTGCTTGAGGTTTAAAGGGATCAACCACTATAATATGTGTGTGTGTGTGTGTGTTCTCGTGTGTGTGTGTGTGTGTGTGTGTGTGTGCGTGCGTGTGTGTGACACGCTATTTTATGTTGAAGTGCGACGTAATCCAGGGTTCACGAAAACGTACACTGTCAACGTATGCTTTTGGCGACTGGGTTGGCTCTCAGATATACGTGTTTCTAACAAGATGATATCATTAAAAGTTACATAAAGTAAAGGTTTAATAACACAACCGCAGAAAACACGTGAGCTGCAAGTTTAGCGAAAGCAGCGTACCTAGCAACCTGACGTCGTTGAAACAACCGTAAAACTAAAGATCAGACACAATCACTGATGGTGACTCGGTCCTAGAATATTGCATTTCCCATTCAGATAAAAAAGATTAATATAGCCCTACGCTTGCAAGATGGACCAACGTATCTATTTCATGCTTTGGCGTGATACCGGGTTGGCTGAATACAATTATGTAAGATCACGGTAACCTAAGGTAGATGACTCTAATCATGGGCTGCGATTTTTTTTTTTGTAGATTCATGTCAAACAAATCAATAGCGCATTACAACGTCTATAATCCAACGGTGGAGGGAATTTTAACATGAATCTCCTATTCCTGATGGAAGCCCGCGCGTTGAAAAACGCACGCCAAAAGTACCCAATTTTTCTCGGAAATTGGACACCAGGGATCCTTGGCCATGCGTCACACATTGAGACTGTATTGCCCTGACACTGGGCCCACAGGTCTACTTAAATAAGCCCAGCTCAGGTGTTGTAAATTAGATTGTTAGGCTCCCCTCGTTAGGGTCGTGACAAGGAGGTATATATCCCTATGGTATAGAGTATAGGAAGTATATAGGAGGTATATATCCCTATAGAGTACTATTGGAGGTATATATCCCTATAGAATACATAGGAGGTACACAGTATATCCCTATAGAGTACTATATGAGGTATATATCCCTATGGTATAGAGTACTACAGGAGGTATATATCCCTATGGTATAGAGTACTATAGGAGGTAGCCTATATATCCCTATGGTATAGAGTACTATAGGAGATATATATTCTTATGGTATAGACTACATTTACATTTAGGGCATTTAGGGCATGTAGGTACAGAGAGAAGAGGATGTTAGGTGGATCAAGTGCAAGTACAACAATCGCTAGGCTAAAACCCAATTCCCTGTGTTACAGCAATGATAGCAGCTACTACAGTTGCCACACAGTTAAGTACTGTAATACAATACAATAAAGCACAATACAATACAGTGTACAATGGTGGCCAGAAGGGGGAGGGTGGCAATGCAGAGTCGAGGTGGACTCTGAACAGGTGAGTCTTGAGTCTTTTTCGGAAGATAGTGAGCGACTCTGCGGTCCTGAGAATGGCAGGGAGCTCGTTCCACCACTGAGGTCCCAAAACCGAGAAGAGTTGTGACTTGACTTGCTGAACGACCTTTGTTTGTTTGTTAGCTTTGTTAGCGATGGCGGTACCAGACGTCCAGCTGAGGTAGTTGAGCGGAGGGATCGAGCTGGGGTGTGTGGCTTTAGCAATGCTTGGAGGTAGGCAGGGGCAGTTCCATCGACTGCCTTGTATGCCAGTACCATCGTCTTAAATTTGATGCGAGCTACTACAGGGAGCCAGTGGAGGTCCCGGAAGAGAGGGGTCACATGGGAGAACTTCGGTAGGAGTACTATAGGAGGTATATATCCCTATGGCATAGAGTACTATAGGAGGTATGTATCCCTATCGAGTACTATAGGAGGTATATATCCCTATAGAGTACTATAGGAGGTATATATCCCTATAGTATCGAGTACTGTAGGAGGTATTGAAGTGGCAAACCCTTTGTTCGCCCTATTTATTCCTGAGGCAGATAGTCCGACACACATTTCTTGGGAAGCACGCACAGAGGGTGTTTAACTTGGTGTTGATTAATTTATTAAGCAATAATTTCCAGGAAATAACTAAACATAAAAACTCCAAACAATGTAACTGTTTGCGGCCAAAACAGGGTTCTTCGTATTGTACAAAAAGGGCTTTTCAAGGTAAAATAATCTGTCA
>OLKM01002171.1:0-81779 GCA_900291075.1 Melanogrammus aeglefinus
ACTGTTTTTAGTGTTTTTGACAAGAAATAAACAGGGAGTTAAAGAGAGATGGATAGATGTATGGAATGGATGGATGGATTGGCTCTTACTGGAGGTAAGAATTTTAAATTTTCCCATGAGGCCCAATGAGGCCCCAGCCATAGATTTCCTTCTTTCCCTCATTGACGATCAGTCCACACAAGTCATTTCTGGAGTCCTGCAAGCTGCTTTACAACCGCGGGATGGATGAGCAACGATGTTTTAAAGCCTGCCTAAGTAGTGTAAATCTCTCTCTCTCTCTCTCTCTCCTCTCTCGGTCTCTCTCCTCTCCTCAGTCTCTCTCTCTCTCTCTCTCTTCTCTCTCTCTCTCTCTCTCATCTCTCCCTCTCTCCTCATCTCTCTCCTCTCTTTCGTCTCTCTCTCTCTTTCCTCTCTGAGATTACAGCTAAACCCAAACTCACGACAACGTGCTTAATGGATTTTTGCAACGGACCCATATCCCTGCCCGTATAGGAAGTAGGCGATGCCTTCGACCACAGAGTACCCAATGAGAAAGCAGGGATAATGGCTTGAAAGCAATGACATTGCATATTTTGGAGGGTTGAAACTGAAAATGACAGTGGGGGTACGAAAGTGACACGACCATCAAGATATCACCTAATGTTGAGCATTAATCATTCATTTTGGTTTTCATCCCTCATTGCGCCATACTGGAGGCAGGCCCTGTCTCTATTCTTATACCCAACCACACGTCCAACTTGTTTTCTGGCCTGGCGATTAGAAAAACACCATTATATTACATTTGTACCTCCATCCATAACACGTCAAAATAGATAGATGAGTGATTCTATTCATAACGAAGATGGGGATCTAAAATAATGTATAGCATTCATATCGAAATGTTCATTAAGAAATCATTCATATTCATTATTGTTTACTGGAATAAGTTAGACTCGTTAGAAGGAGGGGGACAAACACTATGATCCACGATATCACACATAAGCACTAGATTCTAACTAACGTAGCCCGTTTGCATTCAAACCTCGCATTTGAGGTAATGAAGAAAATAAACAAGCTTTACAACCTAGTAACTCTCAGCAGCTTAGGGTTAAAAAATTGGCTAATGTACATAAGTTAATCGAGGTAGTCACATAATCACAGTACCAGCGCTGATTGAATCGATGTTTCTGAGCAGGGAACATTCTCACCACACAATCCTGATTGTGGTAGCAATAGGAGCTGTTACCGTCTCTTGACCGCAGGCCAAAGGCCAGACATCCCAGAGAGCGAGCCGCCCGTGCAAACATACAGACAACATCCTAAAATCAACCACACAGTGTGCAGACCGAGGCAAGCAGACAGGCAACAGATGACCTGGATGGATGGATCCTCTGAGAGGCTGAGTCCAACAGCCAGGTACTGAAGAGGCATGGCTGCCCAAATTGTATAGTGACCTGAGACCCAGGCTTTTAGCTTTGCAGAAAGAGACTGATTGCGCTGTATAGGCTTTCAATTGTGTTTTTTTTGTAACCGCGGTACATCATTTGGGACTGGGATTTTGAAATTGTGTGGAGAATGTATCGAGCCCTTTCCTACGGTAAATTCAAATAACAGATGCGTCTATTTTATAAACACATACTTGGCTACAGCAGAAAGGTTAGCAGGATATTCGTCAAGAGAGAGTATTTGCTGTGTGTGTACTCAAAAGCCACTCAAAGTTGATATTGCATATATTTTATATGTAATTTAACCAACATAAATGGTATACAGTTAATTGTAGGGTTAGTATTTTGCGTAATTTGCGAGTAAGTATAGTGTGTAGCATGTTAATTGATGATGTAATAACTAATAAGTAAAGGCTTACCAGGTGCTAACCTGATTGGAGCCGCTTTATAAAAAACACTGATCTTGATTGGCCCCCACTCTTCTGAACTACGTCTCCCTGTCGTCGCCCCGGCCCACCGGGCACCCCGCGGCGCGCGGCACCCGTGACCTTGGGCACCACGCCAAGCACTGCGGCCTGTCGCACGGCAACTCGACCGTGAATCTTTTACATCTTTGTTTTGTCCTTTTTTATGGATATCAGCTCTTCTCATTTCTCAAGGTCAAGCCTAAAGCAGCCTTCATGATTTATTTTATCTCTTCTCTTGGTGCCTCTACACCACCCTACAATATAACACTCAAACACAGACAAAGGAGGAAGGCTACATTTCAAGAATTTAATAAAGGAGGCGGGCAGCACACTGAGGTCATAGCGGGTAGGGGTCGAAACGAACGCAGGTAACGGACCAAAGAAATATAGACTCTAAGAAATACCCTAGAAACTAGCAACTACGCTGAGGGACAGCTACAGACATTATATAGAGAAGGGCTGACGAGGAATTGTGAAACACCTGTTGGTTGTTAAGTTACTAATCCTGGGCAGAAACAATAGGGCTAGTGAGTGGCTCTTGTTCATCTAACCCCATGTCCCTGGTGATATAGGGTAACGACACAAGCCATTGGTCTGGCATGTGTTTACCTCTCGTTTGGCTCTTTGTATTAGTTTGTGTTATGTTGATATTCCACTGATGTCTCCAACATTTGCAGTGAAAATGTAATGTTCATATGTAAAATGGGTCTCCAGTAAAGCCAACGTTTTAATATCCTAGTGCGGGCTTTATGGCATAACAATGTTATCCAAAAATATAAATAGATCGTATAAAGATGAAAGGCTGAATACAGAAAGAAATGGGAGATGACAGAAAGATCAGTCTTCTGATTCTAGCGAATGTGAGCTTTTTGGGATCCGCCGGGGTCCTGAGAAGATCAGACATTTCATCTACAGTTTATGTTCTCACAAGGGGCTTTCAGTAATCTCATGCACGTTTAGACGACAGAAGGTGATAATGGCAGAAAAGTAAAATATATTAAAGATTACGTGATACTGCAGCACTATGCACTGACGTCACACCGCATGCTGACGTCTGGATGGACAGAGTTTGATTGAAATCTGATTGACGGCCTTTGATAGCAGGAGCAGACAGGAAATTGAAAGGCTCCTGGTTCCAGCCGGGCGGGCTATGTGAGCAACTCGATTCGCCAAGCTTTGTCACATGACCAACGCAGCTTGATCCGCCTACACCCGGACCTGCAACCTGCGCACAACCACATGTGGATTGCCTCATCATCTAATAGCAGAGCTTGCTGAAAGTCTCCACATTTAGCAAAGTTGAGTAAAACTGTTGCCAACAGCCAACTGTGATTGACTGTCTTCTGTGAAGCGCGTCCTAACGGAGCTGAAAACTATGGACATACACACCCTGCTGTGCTGCAGCAGGGTGCGCATACAGATACAGATAACTTCTAACAACACACAACATGCTATTGGACAGACGCCATCGTTGGGACCACATGCTATTGGACAGATGCTATCCTTGGGGCCACATGCTATTGAACAGATGCTATTGATGAGACAGATGCTAATGGTGGTCACATGCTATTGAACTGTAATGGGACACCAGCCTAATGACATGAGCTCTGTTTACACAGGGAGGGCTTGACAGCAGCGTATGTTGTTATTTACTTTAGGGAGCTGACAGATAGAAGCCACACATATCGCTCCTGCTGTTCTCAACTCTGGAAGACCTCAGCACCCAAGCTTGTGTTTATCAGGCTTATATCTGTTGTTCCTTTCATTCAGTTATTTTTCACCAAATCTACTCAACTTTCGTATCTCTTTTCCCTTGCCTTCTCTTCTCCCCGTCTCGTCTCATTTCCTTTCTATGCCGCACCTTATTTCCTTCTCTGCTCTCGTCTTCTACCCTGTCTCCATCAACCCTATGTTGTTCTCTAATTAGTCTAGTGTGTGTGTGGTGTGTGTGTGTGTGTGTTGTGTGTGTGGTGTGTGTGTGTGTGTGGTGTGTGTGTGTGTGTGTGTGTGTGTGTGTGTGTGTGTGGTGTGTGTGTGTGTGTGGGCGTGCAGTGTGTTGTGTGTGTGTGGTGTGTTGTGTGTGTCATGTTGTGTGTGTGTGTGTATGTGTGTGTGTGTGTCTGTGTGTGTGTGTGTCTGTGTGTGTGTCTGTGTGTGGTAGTCATGCTGTGGTGGTGTGTGTGTCGTGTAGTGCGTGCGTGTGTGTCGTGCTGTGCGTGTGCGTGTGTGTGTGTGTGTATGTGTGTGTGTTGTGTGTGTGTGTGTGTGTTGTGTGTGTGTGTGTGTGTGTGTGTGTGTGTGTGTGTGTGTGTGTGTGTGTGTGTCCCAGTGTTAGTGTACCAGAAGATGCTTCTCCAAGACAGATTGAACTCTTATGGTTGACTGATTTTTGTAATTTCTAGCACACACATGTACACATAGCCTTGTTATAAATGTATTGCAGGTAGTGCATGTTAGATCATGAATAATTTGAGCCAACAGCCAGCCATTATTGCCACATCCATTTCAGGAAAATGAGCATTCTAAAACTTTTTTATTAAGAATCTCTCATTGGTTGTAAAAGCGAAGAAGTTAAAATGGTTGATGAAACTAAGTGACTGAATACTGGCTACTCTGATGTCTGACCAGCTGCATTTCTGTAAGCTACAGAAAGTCTTGCCGTTGATCTCGTTTAGTTAAACAGGTAACACTTTTATAAGACTAGAAGCCGTCACTTTAAGACTTTAGCTGAATGATGAACCAATCATTAGCAAAACATTACTATACCTTCGAAGATGATTATTCTGTTTTGATAAAGGGACTTATTTTATCACCAGGCGTGATGTTGATCAGCTGTTACAAGCCACGCACAAAGCTACCCTCTAGCCTCATCCCAAGTGTCCACCCAGATGCATGATGGGTAGATCAGCCTACCAGTTGCAACAGTCAACTGGATAGACTGGTAGTCTAAAATAGGGGGCCTTTAAAATAGCACCAATTAATCATCTACTAATGTACGTATATTAATGTTTTCATCCTTAATAAAAGCTTATAAATGACTTACGACTGAACATTATCATAAAGTGCTTCCCTATAAACTTCAGCTTCAGAGAAAATGAGTAGAAATTTCTCAGTGCATTTTTAATCAGTTTCTGTCAAATGTATTACTTAAAGCTGTGCACTCCACATAGTGTATTCATCAGGCATATATGGAGGTGTGTTTCTCCTAGACGTCTGTAGGGCCATTCAATTACAATGACTCTGCTATAAACTGCTTGATCAGCAAGAACCGCAGGCACTAGCGTAGTGCCAGGTTTGCATCAATCTTATGCCTGGGCCAGAGATATATTGCATCATGGGAGCTGTAGTTAAAATGACAGGTGCTCTCTGCACCTATAAACCCCATTGGTTAATATTAAAGAAGTAGCTCAAAGCAGTTTATTGATGGCCTTTGTCTTCATCAGAGGCTGGCTTGCATTTTATTATGCACAGACGTGTGCATACACACTTATTCAGCCTGCATACAAATGAACACTGCCCATTGCATAATAGCATCTAAACACCGCTTCAAATACTGTGGAACAGATTGTGGGTTGAGAAGACTTCTAACAGCCGCCACTAAATGACCAAACATGGAGCCCACTTACTTCTCCTACGCTGGAGTAGGCTTATTAGATGTGCAAGGATTTAGGTAATCAAACAACATACAAAAAAGCACAACGGTTAAAACGGTTGTCGGTTCTGTACTGACAGGGAATCATTTGTGTAGTATTTTTGAGGGTACTGCTGACTCCTAAAGTGGTAACATTTGTAAATTGGACCGTGATGAAAGTACTTTACTTGGTAATCCTGATTTGATTCTTTCTCTTTTTGACAAATTATTCTGAGGCCATTGTGTTAAGAGTCGGTGAGAAGTGTGCTGCACATATAAGTGCCCCGCATCAATCTGTTGCCGAGCTATTGCGATTCCGGTCACAGTATACTTCCTGTCTTTTACTGTCAAAGCTTACCATACTAGCCATGGGGAGCAAAATACGAAATGGGCTGTTGCTTAATTTGATAGCTGCTGTTTTCAATCGTTAATAAGTTGAAATTAGAAAAATGTACACAAATAATGAACTGAAATTGAGTGAAGGAGAAGGGGGGAGAGAGATATACACCAAGGGTTTTGAGAGAGATATAGAAACGTGTATGAATGTGTGTGTGTGTGTGTGTGTGTGTGTGTGTGTGTGTGTGTGTGTGTGTGTGTGTGTGTGTGTGTGTGTGTGTGTGTCTGTGTGTGTGCGTGTGCGTGTGCGTGTGCGTGTGTGTGTGTGTGTGTGTGCGTGCGTGTGCGTGTGTGTGTGTGCGTGTGTGTGTGTGTGCGTGCGTGTGTGTGTGTGTGTGTGTGTGTGATTTCTAAAGAGCAGCTTATTAAAGATTCATAGTATGTTCTACAGTGCTCCCCCCCTTAGACTTGCCTCCTGGAACTGCCTCCACCGTGCCCTGCCCTGTTTTCCTCTGTCACCAGCTCCTATTTGTGTGCCTTTTCTTCTCCTTGCCCTTTTTCTCGTCTTCCCTTCTTTTCTATTTGTGCCTTTCCAGATGGAAATACCTTATTTTGTGCATGAGAACTAGCGCTACCTCCTCACTACATATTGCAGTCAAGGGTTCTGCCTCATCCATTCCTCATAAATGCCTTGATAAGGAATCCTTTCAACCTCATTAGTTAGCGTCTGATACGGTGCCCAGTTTCCGGACACTGCACCTCTGCCTCCAAAAGTATTATAAAATTATGATTAATACTGATTTATGATAAATAAATAAAAAGTGAATAAATGTGATTAAGATATCGCTATCTGACAAACAAACAAAAAGCAAGTATCTGGTAACTGTTACTGAGTCCAAGGTGAAACCAAAAGATAAATAACATCACAGAACCCTGTGTTATTGGTTAACAATTTAGTTTTACTTCAGCAACCAACTGGAGGAGGATGTAATCTCTTAAGTGGCTATACAGGGAATGTGGTTCCTTTAAAGGAAGCTGCCAGCGTCCTCTCTGATGTTTCCAACGTCGTGCCGATATCCCTGCGCCAAGCACCCTATTAATAACCACTACTGAGAATCTTGCCAGATCAGACTCTTGACTGCACCCAGCATTATCACAGAGCTTGACAACCACCAGAGACAACGTTGTGAAGAAACACCAGTGGAGTGCAGGAATAAGTAGGACATACTAGCGTTACATTATGTTGAGGTAGCAGTGAGAAGCGTGTTTGCTAATTGAACCTGATAATGTTAGACACAATAAAGGGAAATCAGTTGAATTACCAAATTTGAAACGACTTTCGGAATCTAAGATTCAGAACAATAGTTGCTCTCTGATAATGTTTTTAAGGGCTTTTTTCCCTGTTTTGTATTTGGAATAAAAGGTGTTCATTTAAGTTAAAGTGGCGTCACAACTTTGCTTGGACTTACAAAAAGGTACATGAGGAGAGAGGGAGAGAGAGAGAGAGAGAGAGAGAGAGAGAGAGAGAGAGAGAGAGAGAGAGAGAGAGAGAGAGGAGAGAGAGAGAGAGAGAGAGAGAGAGAGAGAGAGAGAGAGAGAGAGAGAGAGAGAGAGAGAGAGAGAGAGAGAGAGAGAGAGAGAGAGAGATGGAGAGAGAGAGGGAGAGAGAGAGAGAGATTCACCAGGTTCATGTGCACACAAGACGGGGAGCAGGTGAGGCTGATATTTTTGTTCAGCAGCATCATCATATCCAGTCGTCCATACTCATATAAAAATAGAACCAACCACAACCTACTTAAGAACCTCTTAGTACTCAAATACAATTTCCAGTAGAGAATGGGCCTCACTTGTCGGTGCTCATGAAAGCCTCATTGCCCAATCAAACGGCCGGCAACCTGCACCTCACCGCATGTTTATCACTCAAAGGTAAATGTATATTACACTGCAGCTGGGTCAACAGCAACAAAACAAAAGATGACTTTAGCTCACTGTGTGTCTGTGTGCGCGCGCACGCGCGTGTGTGTGTGCGTGTGTGTGTGTGTGTGTGTGTGTGTGTGTGTGGTGTGTGTGCGTGTGTGTGCGTGTGTTGTGTGTGTTGTGTGTGTGTGTGTGTGTGTCTGTGTGCGCGCGCGTGTGTGTGCGTGTGCGTGTGCGTGTGTGCGTGTGTGTGTGCGTGTGCGTGTGCGTGTGCGTGTGTGTGTGTGTGTGCGTGTGCGTGTGCGTGCGCGTGTGTGCGCGTGTGTGTGTGTGTATGTGTGCGTGTGCGTGTGCGTGTGTGTGTGTGTGTGTGTGTGTGTGTGTGTGTGGGTGGGTTGGTGGGTTTGTGTGTGTGGGTTGGTACGCTATACAATTTATTTTGGTTTGTTGTAGAAATTAATTTATCAGTGTATGATACAATATTCACATTGAATCGTGTTGATTCTTTTTCAACTGCTACCTGTGAAAAATAAGTGAAATCATATCTTTATTAAACTGGCATCATGCTACATCACATTTGTTGCATTGGACAAAGTATGTCTACCGACTAAACTGATCTAAATCCAGGAACAAAATGGAAGCCTATTTCATGTGTTTCTGGGTCCAGATGATCCCCTACTACATGAATGTAGACTCCATACAACTCCTTATTTGGTGGAACATAAGGAGACCACTTGAGCAAAAATGACAAATAGTGGCCCACAAAAAAACACCCCAGCAAATCATTAGTAGAAAGACAGATGACTCTGCTTAAAATGTGCATCATGACCAAATCTATCAGTAATTCTCCTTCAACACAAGGTTATGCATCTTGTTAATCTTTAAATGCCATTCACTTCATGTGGTAAAGCAGTTCAGTGTACCCAGAAAGCCTACAAGTTAATTTTGTGAAATATGACTGAAGAACTCCCAAATCCGGCATGAGATTCAAAAGAAGCATCAATAAATTCTAACACAACACTCAATCCAATCAAATATCTGATGGACATTTGTAATCCTTAATATCCCAAAGCCAAACATCGCCCAATAAAAAAAAAAAATAACAAAAAAAAGAATCAAAGTAGGGCACAAGTTAGATTTTGATAATTTTCCTCACCTGAGTGGATCCAAAGTAAAGTTAACATCCAGTCTGCAGCGTCATACTGTGAATGCGTAAAGCAGCACGCAAACACAAAGACAGAGTGCGATGGAAGGAGCGAGAACGGATTAGGGTAAGACCGGGTAGTATCGGCCACTACTTTGCTCTGTCTCTCTCTCTCTCCCTCTCGCCTCTGTCTCTCCACCCTCTCTGCAGCCCGACCCACACAGGAGTCCTGCCTCCTGATCGCATCACCGAATGGTACGGTCCACCCTCTTATGGAGAGTACTGCATGCAAAGGACCAGCCCATCGTCACGATCGAGAGAGAGGAGGGGGAGGGAGAACTCATCTCTGGAAATGTATGCTTATATACCGAGGGGGGGGGGGGGGCGGGCGGAGAGAGAGAGAGAGAGAGGAGAGAGAGAGAGAAGAGAGAGAGAGAGAGAGAGAGAGAGAGAGAGAGAGAGAGAGAGACAGAGAGAGAGAGAGAGAGAGAGAGAGAGAGAGAGAGAGAGAAGAGAGAGAGAGAGAGAGAGAGAGAGAGAGAGAGAGAGAGAGAGAGAGAGAGAGAGAGAGAGAGAGAGAGAGAGAGAGAGAGAGAGAGAGAGAGAGAGAGAGAGAGAGAGAGAGAGAGAGAGAGAGAGAGAGAGAGAGAGAGAGAGAGTGAGAGAGAATGAGTGATATGAAACTGAAAATAGAGTCGGAGTGATAGAGAGCACCGGGGTGTGCGTAGAGTGGGCGGGAGGGCGGGGGGGGGGGGGGGGGGGGGAGGCGTGAGGGGAGCAGATGGGTGGCTGGCGGGAGGGGCCAGGGGAGAAGGCTGGAGGGATGGAGAGCAGGAGGGACAGAAAGAGGCTGGTGGGGCTTTCCCAGTGGTTTATGTGTTGACTTAGTGTGCGTGAGCAGTAATGCCTCGCTGGGCTGGTTTGTTGAACAATGAGGGACTCATCCGTCTGGCCGCCACCTTTGGCTTCTCACTCTCACCTCCCTCACCTCCGCTCGTCTTCCGTGTTTTTTTCTCTGTGTTATTTGACTCATCATGTTTAATGCATCCTCTCTGTCCCTCCTTGATGATGAGGATGAGGATGATGATGAGGATGAGGATGATGAAGATGATGATGATGTTGATGATGATGATGATGATGATGATGATGTTGTTGATGTGTACAGTCCCAAGTCACTGTTAGCATGGTAACAATGAAAACCAAAGAAAAGACCAAAGGATGATTTAACTCACTCCCATATTTCACAGGAAGCTATTGCGGAGGCCAAGTGTACTTATGCCATAATACAACCACAGATCCACTGCACCACACCCTTATGGCTAGCAGCGGCTAGGCTACCTGAGGCAGCAGTGCATAGCTGTATCGATCACACGGTTGACTTCACTGTTGGTGGCCAGGGGTGCACCTCAGGGTGCGTGAGGATATTCAAGGGGTAAGGGTAATTGATTTACCATTAGTAGGCCTTTTTTTATGACTGTTGGCATTAGAAGGTCATCCATTTTTAATACCCCACAGCCTATCTACGATAATATGGAAATTTACTATTATTTTCTGAGGGGCTGGGGATGTAAATCTCGCCAATTGAATAATGTCTTTCAATCAATTGGTAATGTTGTTTTAATTTGTGGTGTTCGAGACTTGTTTGTCTTTTTTAACCGGCTGTGAATCTAAAGAAGCCCCCCTTTACATGCGCAGGGAGTTTTCCGTGCATGACTTATGAATGGAACATGTATTAATAATAAGATGCCATGCAGATGCTTTGATGCATCTTGCAGACTGCAGTAGAGTCTGCACGTTTGTGTGTGTGTGTGTGTGTGTGTGTGTGTGTGTGTGTGTGTGTGTGTGTGTGTGTGTGTGTGTGTGTGTGTGTGTGTGTGTGTGTGTGTGTGTGTGTGTGTGTGTGTGTGTGTGTGTGTGTGTGTGTGTGTGTGTGTGTGTGTGTGTGTGTGTGGCTCTGTGTGTCTGTGAGCCAGACTCTGTGAGTCTATTTGGAAATGGTACCACACCCGTGCTCCCAAAAAAACCCCATGATTATTAGCTCATGTAGCACAATTTGTTTAATAAACCAGATGCTAATGTTCATAGTTTTTGAATCAACCAATCCAGCTGTACCGGACAAGAACCGGTATAGTTTCAGATACGGTGTAGAAAAATGCTGTGGGCTGAGTAATCCCCTGTAGGCCCACTCCCCTCAAGAATGAACAGTGGTCTATTGATGGGAGATTACTAGAAGTAGTAGATAGTAACAGATTGCCATTACACGCTGACCCAACCCCCTCCAAATCTCATCCCATCCCACCCAGCCCAGCCCACCCCACCCACCCCACCCACCCCTACCCCAACACAAACAACCGGTGGAGTTGATCCTTAATCCTGGCGGCATACATTATAGACCGAGGTTATAAATAATGTAACTAGGCCTACATTCTGGCAGGATATCACTTCAACCCTCACTGCAGCATTGACCTCCGTCATGGCCGTCATCCAGTCAGTTCAATGCAATGCATCATCATCAATGTTTACCACTTCGTTAATACTCCAGTCAAGCTATTCAGGGACCCCACTACCAGTACTGACAGTAGGTCAGCACATGGCAAACGCTTGTTTGGATTGTTATTCATTCCTGGACTTCTTTTTTTTATTTCCCTCCTTAGTGGTGTGTCTTTAAGAAGCTGAATTTTAAACCAACCTCCTTTGGTGGTCTATTGGGCAAGCAGGGGAACTTAAAGCTCAACGTCATTATAGAATTATTCAACCCAATCATATATTTATGTATTTGTTAATTTAGTCTTTCATTCAGCTGATCCATCAAACCATTACATGCTATACATTGCTTAATTTGCAGTCAGGCAGCTAGCTGTAATAATTTCCTCCTCATTGTTATATAAACTGTAGTGTTTTCATGTGTGATGGCTTTGAAACTGGTTGACGGTGGAGAAGTGGCTGGGTGGAGATTTGCATTTGAAATGGGTCCAAAGAGATTACTTTTTCCAAGATTGATTTGTCTGGGTCCCAACAACACAGCAAATTGGATTGCCCCAAAAGGTGCACTGCCTGCCTATATCTCAGTCTAAAAGGAAGCAAGTACTAATTAATCAAAGTGCATTGTTATTTATGAAAATGTACTCAAATCTGCTGGCTTTACACTTTCTTGCCAGCAAGAAGAAGTTCCCTGGAAAAAAGCTGTAGGATAACATTACTAATAACTATTTTATAATAATCTTATTTATAACTGGATTTCAACACTGAAACACACTTCTTCTCTGCGATGCATCAAGTGATAACGTTCCACAGTATTGAGACAGAACATGATCTGCAGTAAACCAATACCCCTTGACTGGTCGCACAAGGTCTATTTGGTGTGCAATGCAGAATATAATGCAAGGCCTGACTGATGTGTGCATGAGCGATGAGTGACAGAGTAAGTGATAGTGTGGGACAGAGACAAAACAGATAGCCAGACAGAGATGGAAGTCAAATAAAAGAGAAAAGTAGAAAAATAGATTCCAGATCCCAGACGATAATGCTCCAATCAACTATCCTGCATGCTCGATAGCAGGTTCTCAAAACAGTCATTCAAGATTGATTATAAGGCATCATGAGACAGAGAGCCTCGATACACACACAGAGAGACATATTTCTCGTAATTTTGTCTTTCATAGTCCGTCTTATTCCTCTGACCTCTATGAATAATTTAAGACATCCTGCAGGGCTGCTTAGGTGGTACTCTGTAAGTCATATGTGTACGTACATGTGTATGTGTGTGTGTGTCTGTCTGTCTATCTGTATGTGTTTGCATGTGTTAGTATGTCTTTGATTTGTAAAACGTTTCTTTGAAAGGAATTTCCACAGTGAAATCGGGCACACCATCCATTATTTTCCCTGTGCATTCCCATTAACACCCCCCGCCAACCCCTGATGTCCACGCTGCTTCTCCCTCGCCATTGCATTGCTGTTGCCATTCCTGTGGGTATTTTACATTCAACCAGTGTACTGAATTAAAGAAGCGTTCTCCCTTTTCGTTCTCAATGTACTTTCTCTTTCTCCCTCTCCCCGCTTAATACTCTCAATCCATCACTTCCCCTTAAGTCTGCCTCCCTTATGCACTTTTTCTCCCCATTTGTGTTTCTGCTACAATTCCTACATCTTTCCTTCCCTCTCTCTTTCATGTTCTTTCTCTCCCTTATTTCTCTCTCTCTTTGCTACCATCTCAGTCCCTCCCTCTCTCCCTCCCTCTTTCCCTATGCGTCAGCCGGTGATGTTTGCTGGCTTGTTTGAGGGATAATTTATGATTGGGGTGGTGTAAACCTGACATCTTGCTGACGGTTGCAAGTGTACAAGCTTGGTTGTATGACAGCACATGAGATGCTGTACATCTTTGTTTTCTGAAGACATAACTAAGTTTGAGGTATAATATAATACATGAGGAAGGGTTATATGTTCAAGAGCGGGTTGAAAAAAAGAATTGTGATGTAAAGGTACCTTGGTGCCAACATGTTCCATGTCTCTCTTGTTTTTAATGACAAGACAGGAACGTTATTAGCTGTGTTCACACCTGCACAATGACTTAAAATAAAAAAAATAATAATTAATGTTTAATCAAATGTGACTACCTATTTGCTCTGGCATATGCATCTCTGCCCCTTCCTGGCCAGACAGATTTCCAGCTGGCATGGCATGGGTCTAACCAATCAGATCCGTTAATTTAATATGAGATGGGTTTGATACGATGACTTTACAGAAGAGCGTCATTGAAAAATGGCTGCTGTGTGTGTGGAGCGGTCTGTTGAATCCATTATTACAATATTATTCAACAAACTGGACGGTATATGTTCTCGAAAAGAAGAACCATCAAACCGCCCTTAAAGCATTAGTTGATAAGAAAGGATAGAATGACTTGGCTTTACATCTCAAAGGTTTCATCACCAGCTGGCTGCACTGCTACATCACACACTTCGCTGCTCTGATGAAAAATGCTGATTGGAAATCGAATAATAACTGATGGGTTCCAGACTAATGCGTATTTGTGGATTGGACTGGCGATGTCAGGCTTATTTCTCTCCATTTCCGCTTAGAGGATCTGCTAAAGGCTTATTTTATTACTTCTCAATACATTTTCTTCAGTTGAAAACTGCTCTGATGGGACTCAAAAGGTGTTGGTGAACATTTCTGTTGTTGTTATACATCCTGGGCAGGGGGGGAAGGGGGTCTGCCCTACTACTTCTAGCTTAGTCTCTTTTCCTCTGCCTGCCCTGCAGACTCTTGCTCAAGTGAGCGTGATGTTCCCCCTGAAAGTGTTTGACAATATCCTTCGCCACACTTTTTGTTTTCACCTCTTTTTTTTCCTACTGGATGGAATTACACTAAAACAGAGGCTGAGTTACCCTTGAAAAACCTTAAATAAATGAAAGGTCGCACACAAAAGAACATCCAACTCATGTCTACTCCCCCCCGCCCCTTACACACACAATACACACACACACACACACACGCACACACGCACACACACACACACACACACACACACACACACACACACACACACACACACACACACACACACACACACACACACACACACACACACACACACACACACACACACACACACACACACACACACACACACACACACACACACACACACACACACACACACACACACACACACACACACAATCCTTTAAATAGGCTTGAGGTCCTACTAATTAATTTAATTAATAACTGGCCTTTGTAGAGACCGTTCAGGAGACTAGATGATGGGAATCTTATTCCGTGTATTATTCAGTGTGGTATAGCAACCGGAGCTATACAGTAGTTGGACCATGTGGGCTAAAAATGTGTCATCAGGCGAAACACGCGAACAGTCCCCTGGCCCCTGCTGAAACAATGTGCTGCTCCATCTGTCGGTCTACTAATGAGAGCAAACACACACATACACGCTCTCACGCTCTCTCTCAAACACACACACACATGAAAATGTGTACATATTCACAGTTCAGTGATGTCAACCCTTGACCTTTACATTCTCATTCTCATTTCTCTAGCAATGGCAATCGCTGGCAGGGAGAGAGGCTTGCTATGACAATGTGGAATACATTTAAATAGACGACCCAACTTGGACATTTATATTTACAACACTGTTCAAGTATTTCCACTGGGAAGGGAAAAAATAAGTTGTTATCTGCTCTATAATAGATGATTATCTACGCAAATGTTGTGTGAGTGTGTGTGGCCCACTCACTCTTACACTTCCACTTGAAATCCAGTGCCACCAAAATAAAGCCAAAACAACCTGTAAACCCAGTTCAGATAGGGCTTCACGCACCTGGAGGACTCAGTCCAGGGGTCCAGGGCATGCCATTGACAGGATGTTGTCATGCAGTCATGCTAACTCACCAGCAGTAGGCTTTCTATCCGATCATAGGGAAGAGGTGAACCTCACACAGCGATGCAGAGTGAGGAGCGTCGGGAGAGATGGGAGGGATGGATAGGAAGAGCAGCGTCCCGTAGAGACGGCGTGAGGAAGGGTTTTGATGCAGTCGGAACAAGGCCTGAATACTTAGCAGCAGTGCGTGGATCTGAAGGGGGTAGGGGGAGTTTGTGCCATACCAACAGGGGGAATCCTGAAAGACACACCCACAGACGTGGACGATCCTGGGCAAGCACGAACGTAAGCATGCACGCACTCGCACAATGCACACACACACACACACACACACACACACACACACACACACACACACACACACACACACACACACACACACACACACACACACACACACACACACACACACACACACACACACACACACACACACACACACACACACACACACACACACACACACACACCAGCTTAATCCTAACATCAAAAGCACACGCTGGCCAAACTATTTACTATGAGGCAGTGACCTCTTCTGGTGCATTGCTCAAAATGCAACATAACGCATTTTACTTGTTTGAACGTGATAAAGTAACAGCTATTGTGTTATATATTAAGCATCAGTATTCTAGCTAAAGACTACGTGAAGCAGAACACATCTTACTTGCGCAATATGACATTAATTACCCGTTAATCACCTGTTGCTGATGTCTGGTGATTAATGTGGAACAATACAATAAATATCACTCCATAAGGGAATGTGTTAATTGGTCCTGCACACTTTATGATTTTGAAAATGTAAATTCAACATTCAATAGGATGTAATATATCAGAACGATGGCAAAGGGTCGGGAAACGTGGATAATTGGTTGAAAAATACTCAAGTTTACAAGCATTAGCCTTCATTAACATTATTTAGCCGATTAGGACACTTTTGCCCATATGTTTGCGGTACATTGTTTGACATATCAATTATATGACAATGGAAATAAGTTGAAGATGAAAATTTTAACATTATTGCAATTTTAAAATTTGAGTTACCTGATTATTATCTTGTTATTTCCTTCAATTCAGCCTGTTCATACTCCTTCTGTGATGGGTTGGCTTGATGACATCGTTCCCTCTCAACTATCTCAACTGTTCCCTCTCAACTACTGAGCGTGGGAAGCCCAGCTCATACATTTAGAAAGATGACATAACTCATGACATTTAATGACCTCTGCATTTACCCCCTCAATGACCTGATAGAAAACAGTGTTATAGCCTCCAGGATTACCACCATAGAATTGATCCCCTCATGGGTCTAAATCAGGAGGAGGTGGGAAACGGTTAGAAAAATTCCAATGTATCCTCGCTAACAGCTTCTTATGATGAGGATTTGAATAATGCCAATGCAAAAGTTTATATTGTATTAATGTCACTTTGGTACACTTCTCAAAAGCATCGTCAACATTTGCAAAACAGTAAAAGCATTTCTCAAAACAATTTGTACAAATAGCATAACACCATGGATTTATTGCAAAAGCCAGTCTCTTTCTCAAAATTGTTAGTTCATCTCTCAAAAGTAAATATCTGTGTCAATGAACATGTCAGTGCCATCAGAAAGACAAGTCCTTGTGTCATTGTGTACAAAAAAGACATTTGTTTACTCATGTTGTCAATATATCAGTGTACTCTGGAGGGATGTTCTGATGTAAACTAGTGCTAAAGTTTTGAAGAAAATGCTTGTAAATTGTAAGTTACACCTTAGTGTATGTGGGAGATTGATTGCAAGAGACTGGACAAGAGTCACATTTACGATTTGACTGTTTATTGTAATTTGTTGACAGACCATGTCATTGCTCTGAACATAGGACAATCTCCTTAGGGTAAACTGTATGCATTGCTGTAGGAATTGCAGTGCAGTCTTCCACACCTCCTGATGTCCCTTTCTGTTGGGCCACAAATTCTCATTCTCACGTAGTTTTACTCCTCTTCCTCTTCTCTCTGGCTGTTGACCCTGTCCAATTCCTTGTCCTTCCATTGTCAGACAATGTAACATTGTGTTGTGCACCATGTATATATTTGCCAGTTCATGGTTCATAAGATGCACCTTTGAGCTATTTCAGTAAACTGGTTGATCGTTGGTTGATCTAACACTTCACACATTTCCCTTCTTTAGAGATAGTCAAGATTCACTGGTAGCTATTTACCAATCCAGGACAGATTCAGAAAAAATATCTAATAGAAATGTATGCTTTACATATTATGACAACTTGTTCAACCATTTTGCATGTAAAGACTTGCAATGAACTAATGCCTGAATGTTGTGTGGGTGAGACTATTCAATTGAGACCCATTACAATACATTTTGATCAACATGACATAAGCAATTAATAAGGTAGGAAAGAGCAGAGAATTGTACATAATCATTTGCATGAATGTACTTGTTCAAATAACTGAGAAACTGTTTTTTTGTTGTGCACAAGTGACAATGATGTGAAGATTGAGCAGGTAGTTTTGAGAATTTCAATTCTGATCTGAGAAATGTACCAAAGCGACTGAGAAAAACTGTTGCTGTAATGCACATTTCTGTTCTTTACACAAGAGGGCAGCCTTTTATCATTGTTCATAATTAAAACATACCCAAATCAAGGGAACTACATCTCAGGGTTAGCCAAGGGTATGTCAACTACATCTCTGCCTATACTGATAAAATAAACTATACACTCTTTAGTAAAGAGCCAATGTTGTCAAACAGTTCCATTTTAGAAATTATATTTATTCGGAATGTGATTAAATCCCCATATATATTTTCAAACTGACAAAAGTAAATGCTAACGATTGTTAGCATATTTAGATCATTGTTCTGATTGGCATTGATTTTTGTGCTTTAAACAACTAACTAAACAAAAAAAAACACTAACTAAACATTCACGTGATTGACAGGCTGTTCGACCTTTCACAAAGGGAGATAGAGGTGCCGGAGGACAAATCAAAGTATCCCTATACCCCGAAAGCCCGCCCCCTCATTTCAGGCATCGCATGCCCGTGGGACAAGACATTACTTTTTTGCATGTAACAAGTGGTCGCTTGCAGTTAGCAATTTATCTTCTCGTCAACCGCTCCAATGGTTCCATTTCGGAAATAAGATATCTCAGAGAAAGCGTACACTTTTTCGATGTAGATACAAGTTTTTTTCTAGATGTTATGCCGTTTCAGAGAGGAGTCAAATGCGAAAAGGTAGGACGCTCTAACGTCAACAGGCGTTCAAGGGGGACAAGAGGAATGCATCGAGAAGAAGAGTGCACGCTGTAGACCTCCACGATACAAGGTAAACCAAGACCCTAAACGTCTTCCCGAATAATTAGTTATAGCTTATAAGGCTCTCGCTTCAGGGACTCTTCCCAGGCAGGCTAAAAACTAAAGGATTTTCCCACTCTGCTCACCCACCCCAATAGACTCCTGGCGCGGCGCTCACAATGTGGCTCACACTACATGCATGACATTTTCATCACGGCGGTGTGATCAAAAGAAGCCCGGCATCCCATTAGGCTGGAATGGGTCTGTCTTCTGAATAGTTTCTGTTTGTTTTGAATAGGCCTTCTTATTTTTTTAAAGTCTCGCTTGAAAATACCTTTTTGTAACACGCGTTTCTGAAATGGACGGAGTTAGCTTGGTTACAAATGAGGGATACCATACGGGCGCAGACCCCATCTAGACTAAGAGAGGGGATTTTATCTATTCTAGTTTTAAACCGTTTCGACTTCAAACCGTAGTCCACAGCCGTGAACTGTAAAATCGGAAAGTTATATTCACTTTTTCTTCATTGTTTTGCCACACAGAGGAGATAATATGGCAACGATTACTTGAACAACATGGAGCCCTTAGTGCGTCAATAATTGTTGTGAAAACAGACAATACCAAGCTTTATTAGCCTCTTGGTGGCACAATGCAAGAAAGTGGTTTTTACGGATATAGGTCTACAGTCCTACTCCTGGACCGCATGAATGTTGGCAGCACTCTCAATGTTTTCTCAACGTCCTGATCAAATGTCTGGCATGATCTATATTTGTTGTCCACCTCATTCGTCTTGTGTCATCTGAGCCCCTTTCAGTCTCAATATTATTATCTCTCATACAAGATGATCTAATCTGCTAGAGGAATCTGTTAGTAGTTACATTTTGAAACCCATCCCAAAACAATGTTTTGGACCTCAACAAAGCAATATAGCATAGGAGCGATGAACAACACTGGAAGTAGCAAGTTAATAGGTTCTCTAAGCTGAAAACGAGAACCCCATGTATTTAGTTCATGCGTGCTACTTACTACCTTATTCCCCTTGTTCACCTAAGAGCGTCCTTGAATAAGGCCGTATCACAGGATTCCCATGTTGGTGCCACAAGTTGGGCAGTAAGGGTTTGTTGTACCCAGGCATAATACGGTTGTCCCCAGCAGCCACATGGTTTTAAACATGGTTTAAACCTTCCCCCAATGTCCCATGGTCTGTGCAGTGTTTAGTTGCATCAGGGTACCTTCTTGTAACCATCAAATCGTTGATTATAATGACAGAAAAATGTGCCAACCTGTGCCCGTCTATTGACTGCATCCACTCATGGGTGCCCCCAGACAGTCATGGGAACAGATAGATCCAGAATGTGTAATCTACTACAGTGTAATATGCATAGTTGGACTGATGATTTCTCATAACCTTTCAAACATTTTCAGCGGACATTGATGACACAAAACTGAATTCAAATAATTGTGACCTCAAATTCATTTTCAAAGATCAATGCATCATGTTTTATGATGGCAATGAGAGATTCAGAGGGAAATTGAATGCATGACATTTCTGAAGCTTCTTTTGATTACGGTTTTTATACCTCCTAATCCTTCCAGTTTTTCGAGTTTGAAATGTTTTCAGCCAATCTAATTTGCTTGACTGCATCAATTATTCAATGTCCTATATCTTTTAGTCAGAAAGATACAATCTAACAAATTAGCCTGTATTGGACACTTGCTATAGTATGTCAATGTGCTGGCCGAATACATACGGGCAACAGCACATAAAGCTGTAAAGGATGATCAAACTATTATTTGCTGTGTGGATTGATTGTTTCACACCTTTTAAGAACTGCCTTGAGGCTTTGCGACCAAGCAAAGCCAACATGGTCGCACACGTGTAGCATAACAAGCATTATCTTCTCACTATTTCCAGCATTGTTTGGACTGTCCATATGGTCTTAGGGCCTGAGAAGGGCGCATCCAATGGGCAGGAGCTTGATGTTGTTAGGATGGATCCATGTCCTGCTCCAGTCCATAAAAGACTAAAACAGTAACGCCACCATGGAGACAGTGAGAGCAATACAGATAGGACACACAATGTTCGTTTTTTTTTATAGCTTTCTATCTACCACACATTCTTTATCCCCTTGCTATTAGGCATAATAGCACACAGACATGGCTCGTACGATCTAGCTCCCTTACACACACACACACACACACGCACACGCACGCACGCACGCACGCACGCACGCACACACACACACACACAGCACACACACACATCACACATGCTCACACACATGCGCGCATGGTCTCACACACATGCGCGCATGGTCTCACACACATGCGCGCATGGTCTCACACACATGCGCGCATGGTCTCACACACACGCGCGCAGAGTCACACACACACGCGCGCAGAGTCACACACACACGCGCGCAGAGTCACACACACAGTGGTGGTGGTATGCAAAGGCTAGCCACTGTTGAATGTTTTAGTGTTGAGTCATGTTTTCTATCTCTCTTCTGCCTGCCCTCTCTCTCACTGTCCCAGTTTCTTGACTTCCAAGAGCTTAGCTCAGTTTCTTGGGTTTTTCTCCCCAACCTGCATGCATCCCCCCCCCCCCCCCCCCTGCCCCCACTCGAGAAAGGTGGTTGTCCTGTCTTGCTTTAGCATGTTGTGCACTCTTGTGTTCAGCTGTTGCTCTGCTCTCTGATGTTTCCAGCTGACACGTACTTACACTGCCCCCTGAATAGTAGATTAGCTGCTACTGTTGTTCTCCCACAGCAACACAGAAGCACTCTGTATTTAAATTGTATTCTATTAATTTATTTCTTAATATTGGTATTGTCTTCCATTTGGTCGCTTTTATGTGTTCTTTTTATTCTATATTTTCGGGTTCAGAGGATGTTATTATTCACATTTATTCTTGCCTGTTTTAAACTTTTATCCATATTAATTATCCTTCTTTTGCATGTGCACTGATACCAAAGTTCAGCAGTGCATTACAGTGAAAGAGGTTGTGAATGTCCGGTTTTGTCCCATGTCGGCCGGGTGTGTCCTTGGCATTGCACTGTAGACCAGGCCAACAACTGGTTTACAATGCAGGAGATTATTTCAGGCACGCAAATGCATGTGACATGGCATCCCATTGGCTACTGCTGTAAACTCTCCCTGACCGACAGTGTACATCCGGGGTACTTTACAGGTTCTCAGTTTGTGGCCCGCCGGGTCACACGTACCGTAGGGGAATTCTTTATTATTGTTCGTCCCCTTTGTAGAATCTGCTCACGTCGCTGCCATTCAATGTGAATCTCTCATTTCTCTGCGGTTTGTTGTTTTCGTTCATTGCTCCGTGCAGCGTGGCCTTCACGTAGAGGATCACGAACAGGAAGTGGCCCAGACAGCTGAGCATCGGTTTGTGAGCGAGAGAACCAGTAGAGTGCAGAGGAAGTGTATAAAATAAGGCTTTTGTTCTCCCCTCTTGGCGATCCGGGGAATCACACACTGCTGCATTGATTATCTCACCAATCTCCACTGTGGTTGGCCGAAGTGAACATACTCGGGATTGAAAATTTCCATGCATAATAGCCCTCAATGAAAAGTGTTTGAGCAGCGTTTATTAAGGCCAGTGTTGCACTGTGATAGTACTTGCGCCCACTCTAGCGCACATGTATTTGCACAGGCTCTATATCTTTGTACTTCGTCTTCGCACGCAGGGCTTTCTTGTAGCCTCTGCAAGCTGCAATCAGGCTGTTCAATAGGGGTTTGGCTATCTTGCATCCCTCAAAGTTACTCGTCAGTATGTCCGAGCTGTCCCCAGTTCCATTCCCCCCCATTACGTCGACCAGGACCAGTGCTCCATGGAGACATATGTAGTAAGCTTTAACCCTGTTTAACCCTTTTTTAAAATGGAGTGCAACATTATTCTTGACGTTTTCATTGCCTGTTTTTCTGGTATTTTTCTAATTACCCACTTTTGTTTCACTTTGAACTCAAGGCAGCGGGGGAGATAAATCACTGTGACCGTCTATAAGTGAATGTGCATTGTGTACATATATATATGTGCCTGACTGTACATTTCTGCACTCATCTCAATTCCTGTGGTTGGAGGGCCCTGGTCGCAGCATATGAAGCTGTTGGCTGGGTGTGGCGTTGCTATATCTGGGGTGGGGTTATAGATCTAGACACAAACTGGATCTACTGAACTACAGATCTTTGGTAGTGTTATGGTGGCCTCGCCGCTGTGGTCCGGCGATGGAAAACGTCATTACATATTGTGAAGCCAACATGCAGTGCCAACATTGCCAACAGGCAATTATGTATAATAGTGGCGACTGTTTTACGGGCAAGCTGCGCCGTCATCAGATGCTTCTGGTGATTAGTCACCTCCCACTGGGACGATGCTATGACAGTCTGCCGTATTATTATCTACTTTTAAACGCTCCTTTGCTCTTCGAGTCGAGTGACTAGATTACCGTCTCTTGTTTCTCTCTCTCCCTCACTCCCTCACTCTCTCACCCTCTCCCTGAAAAGGGAATCATGCGTCTGAATCACATCAGCTTACCCACTTTGAATGACACCACATTTCTCAAGTGATCAGCCCTGCAAGGATAGTACCTTGAATTTCAAAATGTATTTTTTGCTAGCACCACCACAAACAGAATAAAGTACACTTACTAAGATACAAATGCGTCGCAGGGCTCAAGACAGTTTCTACTGTTGGCACGTTTGCCACCAACGTTTTTCAACTTTTATTTAGAGTTGGCAGTTGGCACCCGAACAAATTAGTTGGACCTCCCTGTATTGGCATGTGGTATTTCACATACCATCCATCTGTGTTCATTCACTTCAATAGATAGAAACCACTTTTCTTTTTGCCATAACTGTAACTCAAGTTTCCAGTGAGAGCACTCTCCCCATGATCTATAACATCCAACATTGCCCAAAAACCTTCATCCTATAATACACAACAAAAGACCTACAACTGTGTTCCTCCTTTCTACCTCGCGAAACTGCCTGACCCGACACATTAGTGCTCGTCTGGTGTGCGACCTGCTATACATTGAAGCTCGTCTATAAATGTCAAACCGTTTCGGATCCACCTAAAGGGGAAACCAAAAGCCGACGACTTCCTCTACAAAGCACTTACCTGTGATATTGTAGTTTGGTCTTTTTGCAGCGTTATTCCAATAAAACCTTTTTCTAACCAATTTAAAAGTTGTAGAATTTAAATGGGGTTACTCATCGCCCCGATAACATTGTTTGTTTGGGGAGAAACTATATATAATTATTTTATTTATTCATTTGGCAGATGAAAAATAGGGTCTTGTAACCACATGGTTAACAGTAAATGCTGCCTCTTTATTTCTGCCAAGTCTGTTCCGCTAGATGCCACTAAATTCTACACACTGGACCTTTGATGCAAATAATGATTACAGTTCTAATAAAATGATAATCAAATTGCACTCGAGTCGTTATCACACAACAATAAGCTACGATTGCAGACATATTATGACCAGAATGTCTTTTCAACAGTTCCGCCAACAGTTCAATAATACTCTTTTAAGATTGACTGTCTGGTAGAATGTTTTCTTCAATTGTTAATGGTTTCAAATAACTGTTATCATTGCACATTTATGTGAGTGGATCTAAGTCTAGGATGGGTACGCACCCGTTATACACTCGGTAGATACGCACGCGTCTTCTTATAATCAATATATGGCTTTTTCAATTTGCCTTTATTTACTCTGGTTTTTGTGTGGACTAGATTCTGAGAGCACATCCTGTTTTATTTACCCATTTGAGCAAGAGAGATGAAGAGAAAAATACCATGTTGCCGTGACTGCAGTCTGTACTGTACTGACCCCACTCCCTAAACTCTTACCAGTGTAAATAATTAAATGCTGAATACAGAGTAACACAAATATCGATTTTTAGACGTTTCCTGTCCGTGCAAACAGGCCTCGATGAAGAATAAGGGAGCAGTGATAACAAGCTTTCTTGAGTTCTTAGATAACAGCATTCTTGTCCTTTTTTTTTTTTTTTTACCGTGTTCACCACCAGTCTTTATAAGGTAATAAACTTTGCACTCTTTTATTTTTTTATTTTTATCTTTTAACCTTTGTTTGCCCGCTGGTTGAAGGTTGACCAAGCCGTAATGCACACACACACACACACACACACACGTTTTTCCTAAACCTTAATTGAGTTTCACAGAAGCAGTGGTAGGCAGGAGGTGCAAGTTGGGCAGGTTTGGCCATTAAAAAAGGGCAGGGTTTTAGTCATTCCTTTGCCAGTGGTCATGGCTATCATGGTTGTGCAAGACGCTAGATGCTCGGTGGAACATGTTGTGTTTCCAGTGGTCACTTGTCTGGCAATAGAGTTTAGACCACAGGAACCGCAAACACCAAAGCACATGTTATCATTGTCTTTTATCTTGGTCTCCCCTTTAAGGCTTGTACCTAAAAGGCTTTTCTTCCAGCCTGACCAAATGTGGCAGGTGTGGAGATAAGTGCCCCCTAGGGGCGTTAAAGGTTGAAAACAAACGGGAGGGTCTCTCAATAATGTCCTGGTGCTCAGGGACTACTTTTTACCCCCAAATTATCTTTTTTTTTTACGATTGTGGGTAAGATATGTTGGTGTTAATATGGCAACATAAAAAAAAACAGGAAGGTGAAACAGGAAGGAAAAAATAATACAATTGAATGTGCGGCACCTGTACATGTGGTATTAGAAAAACGGTCATATCCGGAACATATGGGTGTGCTCTACGAATCTACTTGCCTCACGCGTTACTATGAGGATCGCAGGGGCATCCTTAAATTGTGGCAAATAATTGGCATATTTGGTGTAAGGTCAGAATATTTCTCTTTTTTCGGTTGCTCTGTTGTACCCTCCATTTGTTGATAAGTACAAGCAATATACCCTGGGAAATTATGTTACCTCAAACCATTATTCAATCAATTATTAAAGAAGCCATAATAAGTTATCTTTCCCCATAGACATAACTTTACCGTAGTTAAAGCAAGCATTTTATTTTGTAGTTTTGTAATAAAGCTTTGCTAATGCATAAAATTGTATAACCCCCACCCCCCTCTCTGCACCATCAAAAGTGAGAGGGTGAGTGAGAAAGGTGTCAGGGGGGGAGATTATGTCTCCATTGTCTGCTAGCAAACCAATTCTGACAGCGGTAAAAATCACAATGACTGCCCCTGGCCCAGAGACGGGTGGGTTAGGCTCGACGCAAAGCATACTGCAGCGTAGAATGTCTTTATCCCAGACATTCTGAATGGACCACACCATTTTAGCCATATGAGATGATATTAGCTCATTAAATAAAAGAACAAGCCATTGCAAAAAGTACTCAGTTTAAAAATAGACCAGATAGAATATTTCCATCTATTTCTGTGTATTTAATTAAAACGGCATGTTGCATAGCATACGATAGTCGTTAGTGGCCAAAGAAAATGTTTTGGTTTTTGCTTTGATCCATTTGAACTGCTCTTGGTGGCATGTTGTTGCATGCACTTTAGTATCAGCAGAGAATGAAGGGCTTACAATTTGGCTTTTGCAGAGCAAGGGTGGATGCGTATAATATCCTAGGCCTAACTGCCATTGATGAAGTGGCATGAAGAACAGGCTTTTGCATCAACAGTGGCTCTCCTTTACATAACTGAAGCAGCTCATTCACATGCAGCTTTTTTCGAATTGAAAGTGTTTGGCTCAATTGTCCTTACAGCAGCCATTTATAGAACAACTAGAGCTGCTTTCCCTCGCTCTCTCTGTCTCTCTTTCCGTCTGTCTCTGTCAGACTCTCTCTCTCTCTGTCTCTCTGTCTCTCTGTCTGTCTCTGTCAGACTCTCTCTCTCTCTGTCTCTCTGTCTGAGCAGCTTCTGTAGAATTTAGACCGTAGCAATGTTCTGTTTTCTATTTTCCCCTATTTTTTTTTTTTTAACCTTTCTCTCTGTTCCCCTCTGTCTTATTCTCCCTTATTTTCCCTGTTACCCCCCCCCCAGCCCCCTCCACACACTTTTTCTTCCCCCCTGCCTCTCCCATTCCGCCCATTCCAGACATATCTTCTGGCCAGCTGAGTTAGTCTCCCAAGCTTTTGGTGTAGTTTTCAGGATAGAGGAACAGCCGATGTCAGCATTAAGTTGTATAACACATAATTACAACAAGTTGTGGAAACATAGCCCCCCCGCGCCCCTTCTCTGCTTCTCTGACCACAGCCTTATGAGTCTGTACTTTCAAGATTGAATAAAGGAGATTCGTGTTTTTACTTAGGCCTAAGACATTCTACATTTGGAGTAGGCCTAACTTTGCTTTGTGTTTCTTCTTAACATTTAACTTGTTTCTCTCTGGGAGGTTGTATGCTAGAGGCCGACAACGTCACTGCTCTCCTCTTCGCAGCAGTGTCTTTCTTCACTGGGCTATCTTAAGCACCGGTCTCTCAGTGTGGCCATTGGCAAGTGCTATCTCAAGTGGGCCGGCATTTTATCATACCACTTTAGATGTCTTTGCGCTAGTTTCGCTTTTTGGACGCAGATGTGCACTTGCACACGCACACGCACACGCACACGCACAAACACACACACACAGGCATAATTGCGCTGGTGGTACAATACCATCATGCTTATGCACAAGTGTGGCCCTGGCCATTTTGTTTCCATGTGTGGTAGTCATCCCATCTGCTTTGTGGATGTGGAGCGAGAGACAGAGGGCCCTGGGCCCTCATTTCCTCATGGCTGTAGCCGGTTTTATTCATTTTTTGTTACGGCAGAAACCTTTGCTTGGTTCACTGGTGTGGCACTAGGACCAGCACATCTAGCTACTGAACTCCCTCTGCCTGATCCGCTTTGAAAAGGAGGCCTAATCATTACACAGCAGGCACTCCCACCACCATGAGAGCCCACTACTGCACGACTCCCACTTACAATCCGTTGTAATGAAATCTCTAATGTGTTTTGTTTTGATGCTTGTGTCCTGTTTTAGCTGGATGTGTGTCAAAAGTAAGGAAACGCCTAATACAATGTCACATTTTTGTTTGAATGTCAATTGTATTCCAAATGTAAAGAGTATGACGTGTTCCAGTACTCCAGATATTTTATAAACTTCAAATATTTTCCATATAATGCTGCTGGATGGACTTAATTTTGTTATTCAAACAAAAGTATCGGGACAGGAGTTAAAGGTTTATGTTTAAATGAGTTGTCCCACATCTCTTCTTCTGGTGCCATCCCATCTTCTGGCTTCCCTCCTCACTGAGCCCTCCATCACTCCTCCCCTTTCCTCTTCTCCCTTCTCTAGTCTATCCCCAAACTAACGTGTCCCTCATGTCACACGCACACACACACAGTTGGTATGGGCCTCTTCACAGGCAACTCCAGATTTAGAAGCTGAGGTGTTAAAGCTATTTCTGTTTAACTTCGCTCTCTGTCTCCCTATCTGCCCGTCCAGGCCAGCTTGACTATATGATCCTAAGGTCCAATGGGCTCCGGTTAGCTTTCATGAGTCATTTTAAAATGCCATGTCTTTTTGGTATGTGTTAAAGCGTAATTTTCCAAATGTAGGTGATTGGCTACATAAGAAAGGATTAAATGCAGAGTTGGAGATGGATACTGCAGTTGATAAGACAATGCAGAAAAAGATGGACAAACTGATAAAAAAGCAAGAAAATGGAACCCCAGATTAGCCACAGAATATCTACCAGTTATTTGTTCATGCTTGTTATGAATGCCATGGGCTTAAGGTCCAATGGCATTCATTTGTGGCTTAATGTATTGGCAGGCACATTAGATCAATAAATTATTGGCTGCTGTAAACTATGTTTATGTATCAGCATCGAAGACTAGATTGAAGACTAGCTACCAGAGGCGTTGGTTGTTCTCATGTGCATATTTTGGTTATTTGAACCCTTGACATTTGACGCCTTGTTATGGACGATTGGATCTGGGTTCAAAGGTTTCCCATGGTGCACTAGGAAGTCCCTCCTAGAGTGAAACACTCACACTTCCTGGGAATGTCATCAATGGATCAGACATGCTCTTACTCACTCTGACTCAGTCGGCGAGATCTTCTGATCCCTTGTCCGATGTGTGCCTGCTCCCACGTGTGCTAGCATATCAGACAGACACACCCGACTGAGAATAGATATCCCCCAGATTTATTCCCTAAATACTATTGCATGATCAAATAGTTGTTCTATTTTTACCGTAACAATTGTAACTACATGATCTGGGAAAAGTGGCTCTTGAAGTAGCCCCTACGTAAACTACAACATACCGACATCATCCAAAGAGGGGAAAAATTCCCTTCCAGTGACACGGATGAGCATGTTTAAGAGACACTTAACATTTCTCTAAGACGCGGTGATTTACTTCACCGTGGAGGGTGAGGAAGTAAATCATCCATCTGCTGGTGTTGGCTGACCATGTGTTATGAGGCATGGACTGAGTGCAGGGACGTGAAGCACTGGTGGCCGCAGTGGCAGACTTGACTAGTTGTTAGCATCTTCTTGTGGAATAAAAGCACACTGCTGAGAACACTGTAAATCATACCGGGGTGGAATATGGTCGAAAAGCCTCTGTTAATCTCTTTCTAGCTTTTTACATCCATTCAGATGGCATCGGTTTTAGCATGGCCCTTAAAGGCATAGGTGTCACTATAAGGTGGACACCCCGCGGTTTTGTGGTCTGGCACTTGCACTTGGTAGACTAGAGGAAACCGGCATTGATTACCAGACGTGTTATGGTAACCTAAAGGATGTCAAAATGTCAATAGACATGAGGAAGGTAAGGTACAGAACTCGACTTACTACAGGGCTCAGCTTTAGGTTGAACCAAGGTCAATTCGAAACGAGTGTGACGCAAAATAAATGAGACATGAAATACAAAGAAGAGCCATTAACTGGCTGTGCCATTGTTGCCGTGCACTCTGAAAGCAGGCGGAGCCCTTGCCGTCTCCCATTGGGTCCACCCAGGGGGTCCCCCAAGAGCAAGTGGCTCCTGGTAAAGAGATTGATTTAACATGGAACCCATGGTGGTAAGTGGGGTGGTCTGTGGCCGAGATGCACACACACACACACATTCGTATACAGACAGGCTCTCAGCGGGTGGGGGGATTATCTCTACAGACAAATGGACAGACGGACCAGAAGATTGGGGGATAAAAGAAACGCTGAACCACTCATTGTCCCTTGCTAATTGTTGTTGTGTACACTATCTTTTGTATCTTCCTGGACCGCTTTGTCTTTATCTTCTTCATTGGTCTCTATGGGGCAATTCCTTTACGTGGCTTGTATATTTCTTCCAAAGCTAAACTAGACTGATGTGGACTTCCTTGTAAGAGCTTAAGACATGAATATACAGGGTCTGTACAGATCTCTAAGGACCGTACTCTGTAAGGAGTACGGTAGCAGGATCCATGTTAATGATTTCTTGGCTGCACAGGAAATGACACATGAACAGGAGTCAGGATTGAGACATATTTGCCTCTCGGTGCACGTGTTGCATACTCGCAAGATAACCTTAGTCGCAGGCTGCCAAAAAAATAGTTAGTACGTCCGTGCAAGCCTCAGCATGGGGAAATTTGTATGTGGTCACGCTCAGTGGCTGCAACACAACAACAAGATATACTCTGCTCCATGGTTCACTGTGCTGTTCCAAGTGATGCGCAAGCAAGCAGGTGTCCGCAAAAATGTTCTCAGGTGATGCATGCAACGATTGCAAATATATGCATGAATGCACCGTATATTCAAACGCTCACTTGACCTTTTTCATTGTATAATGCAAAATCGACACACATTAGTTTGTGGGTGGTGTCCAATGGACCATCCTTTGCAGTTTGTCTGAAGCCTTTTAGGCCTTCATATGTATAGGTAGTACGTGAACTCAAACGCATAGTTCCTTATGATCGTGTCTGTCTATGCGGATACACACGGATACACATGTGTACATTGAGTGCTCAAAATGTCCTGGCCCGTTCTTTTTTTAAAAGATCCCGCTTTTGTTTTCTCCACTTCCTGTGGCCCAGCTGTGAATAGAGCAGGCCACATCACGGCACGGGGAACAGCTTGGCCCTTCACCCTACATCACCTCTTCCATGACATCTCCCTTATTAGGACGTCAGTGCCCCATCAGGGCTGCTTCGACACGCTGGTTATTTATGCACATCAGATGCCCAGTCTCTCCCAGGGTTGCTTCAGCATGTTGTTTTGAGATTCTATATCCAGTGAAGGATTCATTGGCATACATTGTTCTCCCCACCCAGACTCATGGTTAGAAGGTTCCCACCACGGGTTAGAGGTCCCGCCTCGTTGGCTATATGTGTATCTGCTTGTTTTACGTGCTGAGCGCTTTCCTGTTTTCTGTTGCACTCGTTTTTTTAAATGTTTTTGTGCAGAAGAAATGTAATTTGAGGTCATGGCCAGGGCTGGGGTTAATTATGGCTCGGTCTCCTGTGTTTGTACAAATGTCTAGTTTGTACAAATGAGTAGTTATTGGTAAAAATGAATTCAATAAATGTATTCCCTGTATTACTTATACTTGTATATGTTTTCATCAGCTACAATTGAAGGGAAATACAAAAAACTTATTTAGTCTTCCTTTGGTAGTAATGTTGCTCTTTTAATTTCTTTGTTGCAGTATCCAGAGCCATGAAACTGAATCCACAACAAGCTCCACTTTATGTAAGTATCTTCCCTTTAGATCATGTTTTGTTTTGTTACTTTTCTGTCTTTTACACCTTCCATTTTGATAATGGGTGACGCCATTGCTTGAGAACATTCAGCGAAAACCATCCATACTGCCACATCGAGGGAAGGAATTTTATTGAAAAAAGACATTGAATGAATGAAAGAATGAAATTGAACTGCAAAATACATAATATGGAGATAAAGTAATCAATTTGTTTTATTTGTCTAACCAAAAAAAGATGCATTGAATTACGAGAAGGAAATCCCACTTCTTCCCGTTCTTCTTTCTGCATCCTACAGCCTAAAGGCCATGAGAGGAACTTCATGTCAGTCTCTACCGCCTGGTCGCCTCAACCAGGCTTTCATGGAAGCCTGTTGATTATTATTGATATTGGCTAATGAGACCTTGAACTCAATTGTATCAAACTCTTTAACATTTATTTTTCTATTGGGTTCTTTGAATGTAGACACGGTGCCAGGCGGAGCATGATGGCATATTTGTGGTGCCTTTGCTTTGAACCACTCATTAAAAACGGCTGTTTTGGTCACATGAAATTTACGCGACCTGCCTATTTTGGGTGCGGTGGATACTTCCCATCCCACCCCTGTGACACATCACCGTGTAGCATTCTAGACAAATCCGGAGCATAACTGAATTGCGTCATAGTCAATTAAAGCATTACTAGTAGCAAGCTGAGCTGAACAGCAATATGGGCTGCTTCAGTTATTAGCCTAAATTGACCTTAAATGCTCTGAGGCTCACCAGACAACCATCTGTACATAATCAACCATCAACATACATTCCACTGTTATTTTGAACTAACCCACTAGAGGGAAGCGAGAAATTTTCTCTATATGACATGTTTGCTTGTCAGCAGTCAAGAATAGAAAAAGCAAGGAAACGGAAACGCAATGGCCTACATTTGTTGGTCACAGACGCACACACATGCACACACACACGAGTACACGCTGGCCAAATGTATTTTCCCAGATGAAATTGGCAAAGACTCTTAAGTCAATGAACAATGACAATTGCGTGAAAAAAATAACATTCCAAAAGTAATAGCAACGGAAACATGTAACTGTCCCTGAAGTGCAAATGGAAATGGAAAATGTTAATATAAAAAAAGGAAATGTGCATCAATTGTGTTCCAAAACTTTATAATATCAACCAATAAATACCACATGCACAACCAGTTGGATGACTGAATTAGTCTGCAGCAAGGAACACATGATTCACTTTGACTTCAGCCATGGCAGCCCGCTGTACAGGGTGGAGTCCTCTGAAGGACTGAAGGGAGAGAACAATTAAAGGCAATGCACGGGCAGAGTGAGTAAACCAGCATCCATATGCCAACCAATTGCTCATGACAGTGACTCAATGCAGTGGTCTGTAATGTCACCACGCACGTGCACGCGCACACACACACAAGCACGCATGTCCACACACATAGACACAAACACACATTGAAACACACATGCATAATGAAACACACACACATAAACACACAGACAGACAGACAGACATACACATAGATACACATAGACACAGACACTCGGGTATGTGTAGTTTGAGATGTTTGTGCTAATAATAACAAATGTGTAATAAGATGTTGTCCACCATGGAGCAGCACCATCCCATTGAAGTAGCACCACATTGACAAAGCCAAAATCGGAAGTCTGTTTTTAGTTACTGGGCTCGACAAATAAACTTGCCAGTTATTTATTTTGTATAAATAAAATTTAACTGAAACGGTCAGTTCTATTTTTATGCATTTCTTTTAGCATTTTTTTGGTTGGTTGGAGGACAAGAGTCTGACTATGAGAAGATCCTCTGCGACTCCGACCGTGTCGTATTTCATTACGCTGTTGACCCCAAACTTGGCTAAACAGTTTAGCTCAGGGACTTTGTGCTCCCTTCAGTTTTGCTGTCAATCAGTGTTAGCCATGCTAGATTTGCGCTTACCCTTTTATCATTTATGCTAGCTAGTGACTGTGTGTGTGTGTGTGTGTGTGTGTGTGTGTGTGTGTGTGTGTGTGTGTGTGTGTGTGTGTGTGTGTGTGTGTGTGTGTGTGTGTGTGTGTGTGTGTGTGTGTGTGTGTGTGTGTGTGTGTTTGCAAGAGGCCCCCCTCTCCAGCTCTTGCATTACATTCATGTCTCTCGAAGCACACAATGAAACCAGTGCTGTAAAAGCCTTTAGCAATGCTACGTGGCTAAGTAGTATGGGCACTGCCGCCGCCTCAGGCCACAAAACTGTGCAGTCTGTGGGACAGAGATGAAGAGATAACCTTTGACGCTCCGCTCGGGCCTCACAAAGCCACCGCTGTCATAGGGGCAGAGTGAGGGGGAAATGTGGTTCTGTCATCAGAAGATGACTTATATGACTAGCGACACGGATAGATGTAGCCCCACTGAATGCATGACTCAGGACAATATTTATTCATTTCTTATTGGTCAAAGCCTTCATTCAAAGTTTACCCCCACTCCCCCCCCCCCCCCACACACACAACACACACACACACTCACACTCACACTCACACACACACAAACAATCACACAAACACTCACACAATCACACAAACACATACACATGCAAACACACCCACACACTTTTCATTCAGGAACGACTACGCACACGTCAGTCACTCACACCCACACATTGAAGAAAGACTGTGTGTGTGTGTGTGTGTGTGTGTGTGTGTGTGTGTGTGTGTGTGTGTGTGTTGTGTGTGTGTGTGTGTGTGTGTGTGTGTGTGTGTGTGTGTGTGTGTGTGTGTGTGTGTGTGTGTGTGTGTGTGTGTGTTTTGTTGAAGCATCGTCTGTGCTTTTGCTAGCTAGGGGGCAAAGTACCAGGACGTTGATAATGGGTGAATAATGAACCTTTTCTCTGTCCGTCTCTACCAGGGGGAGTGCGTGTTGACGGTGTGCCTGGAGGAGGAAGAGGCATGCGGGCCTTGGCACGATGCAAAGAGCGGGGACGGCGGTGGGGAGAAGGTGTTCTACCTCCTGTTCTCCGGCTCCACCCAGCGGCATCTCACCACGACACTGCAAGTTAGCAATGTGACTCTACAGGCCGTATGCCCAGGTAACAGACACACACACACACACACACACACACACACACACACACACACACAACACACACACACACACACACAACACACACACACAACACACACACACACACACACACACACACACACACACACACACACACACACACACACAAATATATATATATACACACAAACACGCACACAATTTGCAATCTATTTTCAATGTTAAGTGGCTTCCCTTAAGGAGTTGGGGGAACTACCTTCCAACAAATCCACAAAGTCGGTTTCAGCCAGAGAACCCAGCACAAGAGACGGGAAGTGGTTTTCATTTTGACACCCGGGACCCTGGAGTTGCTGGTTGGCTGACCACAGACCCAGGCCTTCCACCGTAGCCCTGTTAAGCCCCTTGAACCCTCGCAGAGCAGAACGTTTCTGCTCGACTGGGTGTTTTAACAGCCGAACCGCTGCCGTTTGAAGTTCTGACACATTCCTCGGTAATGGATTAAGTAGATGGAGAGATGTAAACATTTACAGCTTGTGACAGCGTTGGTCAGAACACGTGCCTGCCTTTTCTCTGGATGTGTGTGCTCTTTAGATAGGGGAAAAATAGTTGTTTGAAAATATAGAACAATGTAGATGTTGGAGATTTCTACACTACAGAAGTGCTTTATTCCTAGAATGCTTGAAATTGGCTTAAAGTATCTGATTGACCTCTATTAATGATAAATAATGGTTATTCTGCATTAATTCTAAAGTTTTGGGGTTGATTCAGTTCAATAACACGGACACCACACTTGAGTTGTATTATTGTTAGTTTAGATTAGCATTGACTCATTTTCGAAATGGAGGCAGACCGTTAGCATGCACGAACCGCCAGACGGTTAGCTCGCGGTTCGTGCCTGCGTAGCCGCGGCCCGGGCCCTGACCGATCCGGGAATATACTGCTGAGATTGGGCAATGCAGCCAACGGTGGTCGTTCCTCTTCCATCGGATCTCCTCATCTTTCTTCATCTCTCCCTTCCCCAGCTCACGATGTGTGTGAGCAGGTCGTGGTGACGCTGTGTGTGGTGCGGCCCGATGGACAGGTGGACCCCCGAGCACAGCAGCACTTCTGCTACGTACAGGTGGGTTTCCTCTGTGCGACGTGAACAACGTGTATAAAGGATGCATGTAATACGCGTATTGATAAAAAAACAACCCTATAAACAGTGGGCCATTAATGTACCAGTGCGTGGGTAGTTGAATACGCTAGTGAAGATGAAGTTGATCTACTGCTTAAGGAGGACCTGTGACACATAAAAGGAGCAAACCCATAATAAGTTGTACGACACCTATGTTTATCCTACGATTGACATCTGTTAAAAGGGTCTGTTAGTAATGAGGATGAAATAACTTCAAAAGTTCATTCACTTTTTTAGGAATTGACTTCTGAATGCCAGGTGACCAGGTGAACGTTTTTTTAAAATGTCCCCTTTCCCTTGTGTAATGTTTCAGGACCTTGCCCTGCATATGGCCCACTTCCTGCTCCACAACGGGGCACCGCAGGGGGTGATGCTATTGGATGACCAGCAGGTGAGGGTTTGACTGGTGGAAATAAGCCGTGTTAAACGGCACACTTAAGTCAAAAACAACTTCACTAAACACAAACGCAGGTTCTAATTAGTCTTCAGTGGACTCCTTTCTTTATCCTCTATCCCATCCAAAAATACAGATTTGCTATTTCAATTTCTTTCTAACAACCTACAACGTTTCTATCCCATGATGACTCTTAAGGGATACGAAAATGCATCGGTGCAGGTCCAATATTCAGTCTAAGCTGCTCATCCATCCTGTGTGACTGGTTTATTGTAATAATTACCATTGTTGATTACCAGTTCCTCCGTTACCATGTGTACCTCTGCTCATCAGGTTCCACTTAAGGAATGCGAGCGGCTCGACCAGAGTCTTGCGCTGGCCCTGAGACACCTCACCTTGCCCCGCCCCCGGGCGGGAAAACCCCAGCAGGGGCTTGGCACCGGCGCGCCCGCTGAAGCTCTTGCCATTGAACACACGGATACAAGCGTCGAGGCGAACCTGGACAAACTCGTAATCGCCCACACGGAAACGGGCGTGGACACGGAGACGCCCACGAGCGCGTGTGCAGGCGGGCGCGCGTGCGCAGGCGGGCTCGCGTGCGCAGGCGGGCTCGCGTGCGCAGGCGGGCTCGCGCACGCCGCGGAGCCCGTGGACCTGCTGGGTGAGAACACGACGTGTCCAGAGAACCGCATAGGTGATTATCATGCTACACTGGCTTTCATCCCCCGTTCTCTGTTTTATGTAACGTGGAGGCTTGGCGCGTTAGCGAGGCATTTCCTGTCGAGCCTCTCGCTGTAAAGATCCCGACGGAGCCCCTTTTCTCTCGTTCGGTGGGCGCCATAAGGCTTCTCTCCGTCTTCTTGCTTCCCCGCCCCAGTTCTGTGTTTTCCATCCAGGCATCCTGTACAGTCAGGGAAGGTTAGGTCAACTACGCTAAATACAAACATTCCCGCTCGGTTCCTGGTTTGGCCCAAGGGGTCCTCTGCTCTGTTTGTGTGGTCAACTGGAGGAGGTTGGTCGGGACATTGGCTGGCAGGCCAGCTAGCATGCCAAATGGATGGTCATTTGTTTTGAAAGAAACGTCGTTCTGTATAGTAATGTAGGCTCATGTCTGTTTAAATGAGGACGTAAAATTAAAAAAACTATGTGAGAGATAATAGAAAGTGTGATGAAAGTACACAAACAAGAAAGCACCGTATTCCTTTGACACACATACACATATTAATTATTGAATATTAAATGGGAAGAGTTTTATCTTTTATTAATTCTTGGTTGTTTGTCTCAGGACTCGTGCAATCGCCGGTACAAATCTGCCAACACAATTTTACCTCACCTCTCATACACCCCCATGTCAGTTCACGTCTCCTCTCCACCAGACACAAGTCAGTTTGTGGCCGATATGCAGACTGTTGCCATGAAGAGAATAAAGGTTCTCTGTGATCCTTGACGAACTCTTGAATCTGCTTATGCTCCTCATGTGTGTCTGTCTTTGTTTGTGCGTGAGTCTGTGGGTGTGTTCCTCCGTCTGACCTCCTGTATTCGTGTTTTCTTTCTATCCTCTCCCCACCCCCTCACTTCTGTAACGTTCTATTTGACTATTGCCCCTCATTTCCCCTTTTCGACCAGAAAAAGATTTCAAACCGAAGTGCAATTTCCAATAACTTTGAGCTCAAAGTCCCTGGTGGCAGGACGATTAGTATGTTGAGGGAACAGCCGTTTATGCAGAAATAAATGGTGTCGCTGCACAGAAAGCTACTTGTTTGAAAGGATCGGTAAAAGTCTGTCTGGTCATAATGGGACGGTTAATTTGCACTTCTTCTTCATCCCTTTGGTTGCACATATCTGCTCACGCCAGATGTTGGAGAGCATGTGGGAGGAGAAAGATTAGCATTGTAAAATGTTACGAACACAGTGATACAGTTATAACCCCTTTCCTCTTGTCCTTTTAAAGAGGAAGGAAATTATTGCATAAAAACCTGGTCCTTTTGTGACTGCAGTATCTGGTAGATGTCGCTCATTTTGCAATGATGTCATGGTTTGAAAGTCATTGTGTTGGTTACATCCTCCTATGAGCAGTTGAATATGTTCAGTTGTGGGCCGAGTGGAAAAGGAGGAGGAAGGCTGTTTTAGACTTAATCGCTCGCTCGCCGTGACCGCCTCTTAAATGACTAGTTTGACACTCGTAAATAATTAGCATTATGGGATAGTGGCTTACAATGACAGACCACAGGGCTAACATGATTATCATGATCAACTCTTTCACACACTGCCCAGCAACAAACCCCCTTTCAGGCTTCTTTTTTTGACACCCGTTGCACCCGACAAACTGTATTTAAGAAGCATAAGTATAGTCCATTCCGTTATTACTGTGTGCTTCATGTGATTTTTCTATATCCAGACACATGTCTATGTACGTTTGAGCAGTGGTACGACTACGGTGTCCATCGTACCGTAGGCTAGGCTAGGCTGTACACGTGAAGAGGGGAGAAAGTACTCTCTGTCGGCTTAATCCCTTAGCAAGCACTCATACACTGCCTCTTGGGGGAGAGAGAGGTAAAGTCTCTGTGGCCCATATAGAAAAGGTGAGATATGCTTATCTCTCCCTTGTTCTTTGTCCCCTAGCTGTCTGCATGAGCGGTTGTATTTGTTTGACTTGATAACTCTAATCTACGTTCCTCTGGTAGCACACTGCCTCTGTACCAGACTGAACCGTGCACTTTTTTTGTATACTTATGTACTAAATCTGTGACGTGCGCATACAAAAAAAAACCCAAAACACCAAGCCTCCCTTCGTGATTTGTGGCCGTCCTGTATCTGCACTTGCTCTTTGGCTTGTCCGACATCCCTCATGACTCCCCCGTTCTGCTCCCTCTCCCTCCCCACCGTCCAGATGTGTCCCAGTGGGGGGGCCGTCGGTGGTCAGCCTTGCTCCACTTTGCGGCCAGCCGTGGCCTGAGGAGGGTGGCGTTGTTCCTGCTCCGGCAGCCAGCGGCTAGAGAGGCGCTGAGGCAGCGGGACGCCCAGGGAGACACCCCCGCTAGCCTGGCCCGGAGGAAAGGACACCAGCAGCTGGCCGAGCTCTTCACACGGTCAGTACTCTGGAGAGAGTGTGTCTGTCTGTCTGTCTGTCTGTCTGTCTGTCTGTCTGTCTGTCTGTCTGTCTGTCTGTCTGTCTGTCTGTCTGTCTGTCTGTCTGTCTGTCTGTGTCTGTGTTCTGTGTCTGTCTCTGTCTCTGTCTCTGTCTCTCTTGTTGGTGGTTTGGGTGAAAGACAATGAAAATGTGTAGCTTTGAAAATGTTCCAGGGCAAACTTTAAGCATATACCGAGGAAGATTGAGTCTTATTTTGAGTAGAATACGGTAGCAGGTGTAACTGCCAATTGGCGTTAAAGCAAAGAAACCAGACTAAAAACAGACTTGTTGTTGTTTTCCACACATCTTCAACAGGTTCAAATTAGAGGGCCTGTGTTAGATACCTAGTGATGGAATGCTTTAACATGTTTCAGTGTCTGTGACAATTGTCAGCCCCTGTGTAAAGGAGTGGTTCTCGTATACGTGGGTATATGCAATAAACACCTAGACTGAGATGCATTTTTACCACACTATTTTGAATTTGACGACTATCTTGCAGAAAGGTTGGTATTTATTGTACTGCGTATGGCATTTTTTTATTGCTTTTCCCCTCGAAAAAGTGTGTTCTTCTGAAGCTACCGAAACAGGGGAATGTGAGAAGCATTGGCCCACGTCTTTCAGCCCTTGCCAAAGTGCTGCTCCAGGGCAATTGCCTTGATCACCTGTTCGGACACTACAGCGCTGTGCGAATGTCCACAGTGTCGCCTAATTTCAGCAACCAAATTAAGCCCAACGTCCATTGAAGCCCTGAGCACACAGAGCACACATTTGGTTTATATTTGTAGCGCTGCCCAAAAAACTAATAAGAATATAATTTGTTTTTGTTTTACGAGCAGAGCACATGATGCACTAATGTAGCGGGATTATATCTTTTTGGCTCACTTCCTATTGGACCTGGTCTGTCTTGGACGTGGAAATCCCAAAACATAATTTTGTATCTGTCCCGACATGGCCCTGTGATTTGGGCTTTACGCTTTACTCCTGCAAAGCAGCCCGACTGCAATTTTGTAAATCCATGTGCAAAGACGTGCGTCTTATGCTATTTTGGTGGCTGGATCCTTTCTTTTCAGCCACCAAGATGGATTGCTGTGTCTGACATGTCATGGGAAAATGTCTGATTTATGAACTGTCAATTTGTCTCCTTTCTCATCTCTGTCAACTGAAGCTTTTGTTTACATTTTTCTTTGAGAAAGGCTTGTCGGGTATGGCTGTTTATTAGGGTTGCAAAGGGGTGGATAATTTCCGGAAACTTTCCGGTAAATTACCACGGGAAGTTTGGGAATTTTGGAAACATAACATCTGAAAATTATGGGAATTAACTAGGAATTTAGGGTAATTTAGTCGAACTGTATCATATCCAAGCACATATATATATATATATAAGTTGACACCCACTGTAAAAAATTAAAAAACATAATTTTAGCAGGTTTATTTGTAAGTAAAACTTAAACAAGTTCTAATTATTTTATTCTTTCATTGAAGAACAAAAACATGAATTTTGAGTTTAATATGCTCTGGGCTCAAAAGTGTGGTCCAGGATTCTAGATGATGCACAGTGCATGTAGGGGGCGTGGTCTCAATAGCCCTGGCTGCTATTCAAGTTTACTTGCATGAAATCTGGTTGTGTTAGTCAAGATAATGCTAAAATATATTTTCCCAGACTATATTCAAGTCCCTTGTTAAGAGCCAACCTTCAATTTTGTAAATTCCCGTTTATTCCCATAAATTCCTGTTAATTCCAATGGCAAGTTTCCAACTTTGAAAATTCCCGGAATTTTGCAACCCTACTGTTTATTGACTACTATTCAGTCTTGGGCGATTGAATTACTGCCGCAGTTGATATCTTCCGTGAATGTGAGTGTTAAGTGTTGCTTTTGCAACAAAATCGCAAATGCACAGCAGAAATGGATAGAATGTTTATGGAGCCATTTGTTTGTCAGTGAGAGAAATTCCAGAAAATATCCTGATTAATTAAAGCTGGGCTGGACAAAAAACAACCGTCATATTACCTCTATCACTCCAGGCGTCTACAACATCCAATATGCATTGAACAGCTTCCCATCGTTCCGATGGCTACACCAACCTCTTCAAGAACCGCTTAAGATAACCTGTTAACTCTCTGTTGTAAAGCAAAATTGGAGTGCAATCATCTGTTTGAACTTCCCAGTCTCTGGACGATCAGGCAATCAGAACCGATGATGGACCGCATCTTATAACAGACTAATGATAACAAACTGCATCTGTGACAGGATGAGTCTACCTTATACATGGAGCATCTCAGAGATCCTCGTTTGACTGATTTCGAGTTACGTTTCCCACACATTTACCCATATTTACACATTAACGCCGTCATACCATCCAATATTTTTGTTACTTACAAAGACGCCATTCTTCTGCCAGAGAGTCTCATCCTAGTGATTACCCTGCCACACCAAATACACGTTGTCAACCGCTTTTAGTTTTGAAGTCGTTTTGAAGTACGTGCATGTGCTGTCGACACAAGCCACCCCCCCCCCCACTCCCTCCCCCCCCCAAAAGCTAGTGTTGGAGGAGAAGAACAACACTGAGGCTTGTGGGGCGCAGGGACCGGACACTGAAGAGATTTTTGGTCATGTGTTTTAATAAGCAATGGCATCGATGGCGTTGTGCTTGTAGTAGACTAGGCTGGAACCACGTCAGGCTTGCTTTAAGTCATTCACTGCATCTAGATTATCTTTTGACCTGTTCTGTCTCCACAAGGAAACCTTTCAGTGCAAATTTTGTGTATAGGGATATATATATATATATATATATATATATATACATACATAGATATATAGATGATATATATATATATATATATATAATATATATATATTTATATATATATATATATATATATATATATATATATATATATACATACATAGATATATAGATGGATATCTAGATATAATATAGAAAGATATTTAGACTTTAAGGGTCACACCCAACAGTCCTCCATTGTAATTCACCAAGGGAGCACCCTTCCATGACACTAGACCAGAGGAATGACTACAACTTTTTGGTGATGTGCGTGCCTGCGTCTCACCACCTCCACTAATCCAGTAGTAGAGGCAGTGAGTCAACTCCAGATACACTAGGGATTATGTAGTCCAAGCAGCCTACAACTGCTGGCCCTGTTTTCCTTTGTGTATACTCTCTCTCTCTGTCTCTTTTCTCTCCATTTATATTCTACCACTCCTCTTCCCTTCCTCCACCATTCGGTCAAACCCACTTCCCCTCATAGTCCCGTGGTCTCTGCCCAGTGTGATTTCTGTCCACTGCTGGTGGCTTTATGCTGAGTCAAGAAACGCGGCGAGGGAACATAACAGGTGGATTGTAAGGGTTCTGTAACGGCTTGGAGCAGCACAACGGCTTACCCTTCACAGCACACAGTGTGGAGAAGTACCCTGAACGATCCGTGGCCCAAAGATGCTATTTAATTGCAGCCGTTTATATGAGAGGGTGGGGGGGAAGAGAGCTTATCTGGCAACAAGCAGAGTGACAGACACACAAAGAAAGACAAGGATGTCTGCGGGTGTGATTCATTGGGAGATCCTAAAATAGGCTAGTACCATTTTGTTTTTTTCTGAACAGACCACACACAGTGGCTTGCGCGCTCATTCGCTCTCTATCTGTCTTCCTCCCTCTCTCCCTCTCTCTCTCTCTCTCTCTCGCTCTCGCTGTCCCCCCCTCTCTCTCCCCCTACTTCCCATTACCTCACTTACCCGATGTAGCTCTACCAGTGTGGCTTTGCACTTGTAGCTCTTCAACGCTGTCAAAACAGCCAGAGCAGTACAGGAAAGCACAGCCAGTACCCGGCCATCACTTCATTATTTTCCATTCTTCACCTCCTGTGTGTGTGCGCTGCTGTTTCTATCTGCTGCATTCCAATCCTCTGATAATATAGTTCTTGGTTGTTTCCAAATAGAAGCTATCACGGAAATATTAAATGAAATATTGAATCCATTCAGGTTCTACCCCATTACCGTGTGCGCCTGTGCATGCCTTTTCATGCGGTTTAACGACACACTGCAGTAGAAGGCCCCATGTCAGGCCATTCTTTATTCATGACATTTGGTGTGTTGATTTTACCCTATTTCCCAGAGTTTGCAATCCTGGCAAACCAAACTGCAGACTTGAGTCAATAGTTGCATGAGGTTAGACCTGTTTCAGACAAAACCACATTTTGTGACCGCATCAATGCAGCCCTGACATTAGGAAATCGGATGGATTCATGTCTCACAACCGGATTGTGACTAGCTACAGTTTCCCACTTGGAGGCCGCCACCGAATGCAAAGCAACACGTGCTAAAAGGCTGTGCTCTGGTTGGCTGCCTGCAGGCCCAAGTGGTGTTGTCAGTTGATGTTGATTGACGGCTCTGTTGATCCTAGCTCAGGGTAGGAGCAGATTGAGGAGGGAGCGGCTGTGGTGTGAGTCACTGGGTATCATGCAACCTGTGTGTGTGTGTGTTTGTGTGTGTTTGTTTACGCAGATCAGGATTACCGTGTTGCCGGGTGGTTTCGTCCTGCAAGAGTCTGCTGCGGCCTATGTGTTATCTCTTTTTTCGCGTGGGTTGACGATTGATGGGTTGATACTCCCCAAATGGATATTATGACGTATCATATAGTGGTGTGAGAAGAGAGGGGGCATGAGGAAACCACCAAAGTGCACAAAGTGCTGATATGTGTGCATGCAAGCCCTAGGGAACGCAGTCAGAAAGTTTGGACCCCCCCCCCCCCCCCCCCCCAAGAGCCCTCCACTGATCTGCCTCCTCCTCTTTCTTCATTTGGCGTTCGTAGGTGCGAGGCGTCGGCAGAAGACATTCAGGAGGGCTCCGAGGGCTGGCTCCAGGTTTACCCAGAGGGCCGAGCGCTGCAGTGTCACCCGGGCCTGGGCACCCACACCCTTACGCTCCCTGCTCGCCAGGAGAAGGAGAGCGAGGAGGTAGAGAGAGGAGACGGGCAGAGGAGGGAAAGCCGTTTGCTGAAGGGCGATGTGGAAGAGCTGAGGAGACTGGTCCAGATACACAGAGAGCAGAAGGTGAGTGCCAGACGCAGCCGCTACCTCTCCCGCTGGTGTTCCATGCAGCATCTTTTATAAATGCACACGGTACTTTTGTTTGTACTGTGAAAATACAATACTGTTAATGGCTGAAAAAGTACTGATTAAATTATAATATCTCCTTTTATATACATTTTAGTGTTGCACAGTGTAAGTTGTGTTAGTCGTTTTCATTTTATTTCTCTTTTTAAAATGTATATTTAATTTTTCTGCATCATTAATCATGTGGTGCAGTATAATGAACGACTAGACTAGAATGAGTGTTAACGCTGGCATACTTCCGGATAGATAGTCCATGGTTGAGTATCAATTGAGTTAAAGTATTGCTAAACGGGCAGTAGACACTCAATAGCATTGATTCTTTTTATGTGATCAATGGACATTACTGAACACTCCGCTACCTAAAATCTTTGCACTCTCCTTGGATGGTCAACACTTTTGACATACAGCTGTTTGCCTATAGACAGGCCCTGTTAACTCAATGGCATACCGTTAGGTCTCCGGTTTAATGTTGATGCTAATCATGTGATATTTGTCCTTAATGACACTTGCTACTCAATTTAATATAATGTGTATTCTATTAATATAGAACTCAAATGCAGGTGAAGCTTTTGAAAAAAATAAGAAATGATGTTGATCGCAGCTACCAAATCTCACCAGGTAGATAGCTCACCAGGTAGATGGCTTGACATGTTTGATGAAGATAAATAAACAAATAATCTGATTGTCGACGGTGGTCTGCCGAGGTTAAGGGTTGCTCATAAGGCTTTATTGCTTTTAATTGAATGACAAGGCAATGCGGCCCATGCTGCCCTGGTGTTTTTACCGGTCGATGTGTAGTGTCACAAGGGCCGAGGCATTACAGGGTTGCGCTTTGTCGAAAAGAATTCAATATATGACGATTAGTGATGATTAATTATGTATCTGAGGTTTGTTTCCTTGTGACCTGCATGGGTAGTTCTGTCTTAACGCATGCCTGTTAGTCAGTGAAGCAGTGAGGCTAAACTGGTTTTTACACTTGAGCAGCTGGTTAGCTATACTCTCACTTCTTCTTCTCCCCAGGTTTCACTGTAGCTTTCTCAAAATAATGCCTATTGGAACTGTCCTTTTGAAATACATATCCAAATTGTGACGACATGCACTCGGTGGGTGTATCACAACATGTAGGACTAAAGGGTAGGACAAAACTATCTACGCATTGGTTGAGAGTAATGCCCCTAGGTTAACCTATTTGTAGATCAGCCCCTTCATTCAGGAGTTTGACTATCAATCATCTGCAGAGTGTTGGTGTGTATGTCTGTCTGTCTCCCTTTTTTTCTGTGAATACTATACTTTTTATTTTACTTGCTTTATAGGGTAGGGGACAAGTTCTAATAAAAATACATTAAAAAAAAAAAAGTATCCAACAGCCAAATTTACTTTTATTTTTTTATGTATTTATTTGTATTCATTTTTTTTATTTCAGGGAAAATTGGATTTCTGTGATTCCAGTTCCCTGAAAGCTGGTTCAACCCATCTCCCATTTGGTCATGGACTATGCAGCCCTGCTGGTAGGGCGTGTCCTAAATCCAATGGCCAATCAGAGCGACAGGAGCCTGCACAGCCGGCTGTAGAAGCTACGGAAAAGTGCTGCAAAGCAACAGAAATACAGGCAAGCGAATGTGGTTTCACTGTTGCAGACATCGCTCCTTGCAACACTGGAAGTCCCCATCCTAATCAGGAAGAGAAGGCAGCAGGCAGGGCCAGTCCTGCCGTCGGATGCCAACCGACCCGCAGCAGAAAAAACAGAAAAAGGACATCAAAAAGTAGAGGAAATGACAAAAGCGCCACACGGACTCCAGAGAAAGCTATAAACAACCCTTCAGAGATAACGGGAAGTAACTCTGAGTTGAACATCGTTTTGCCCAAAGAACTCATAGGAGAGGGGAAATCCACAAGTTCCTCTGAACCAGCGAGGACTCCATTTCCCATAGTGCCTCTGTCTGGGATTGTGTGCGATGCAGGGCAGGTTGTCGTGACTACCAGCGTAGCAGAAAAACAGGAAGACGGGAACTCGGAACTTTGCCTCGAGACTTCTGCTAGAGCGACGAAGAGAGAAGACTTGACAGCGAAGCAGACAAACCAGAATCATCCGACAAGCAACATATGTGCCACGGCTAAATGGAACCTACCCTCTGAAGGCAACCCGGCAAGAAAAGGTAGACCATTGTCAGCTGGTGGTTGAAAATCTTTTATTTTGTTATTTAATATATTGATGGATTGCAAGGTTTGCTTCACAAATGCTGTATTTGCAAATACTTTGTGTCTATATTATCTGCCAAACTTTCTTTGCTTAGATAATTTAACAACAGTCGCCATAATATTGCTAAGCTAACCATTCCAGAGTCACCAGATACTAATTGTTCAGTATGCCTTTACCCCATTTTCCTTTTTTATATCTGTGAACTTAAAAGTCCAACCTAAATGACACTTGTTTTTGTCCCATCAGGGAGCATGGGCCAGGGGCAATCGCTGAACTCGGAGGATGACGCCGGGGAACCTACCGGGACTGACCCGGTGGACCAGAGCCCTGGCCTCGGTCAGAGGGACGGCCCTGAGTCGCCCGGGCCCTTACCCCGCCGAATGCTGTGGCGCGACGGGGGCTGGACTGCGGCCATGGGCTGGTCCACCGAACCAGGTCCGGAAACGGCCGCCAACACGGTCTGGTACCAGGACGAAAGCCCGGAGCGATCACCAACCGAGGGGGTTGCGCTACCCTCTCAAGGGAAAGAAGCCCTTGCTCATACTACTTGGTATGGGGAGAACATGGCAGAGAATCAGACCCTCACGCCACTCGCATCAGTCCATGGACAACTAGAAGGATCAGAGCAAAAGGGGAGCTGCCTTAAGTCAGCCCCAAGCCTCTGTGGGCTGTAGTGTCGGGGACTCACTGGAACATGACCCTTGTTTTCAAGTGTCTGTGTCAGCCCTGAGTCAGGTTGGAGAACCTGGAGCACAGCCAGCGCAGTCACATGTTCCTGGCGTACAAAGACAGGAAGCCTCCGGAAAACAGCGGGACCAGGGAGGAAGAGGGGACGGGGAGGTGGAGAGGAAGGAGCGAGGGGCAGACGGAGGAGCGCGCGGAGCTGACGACAGAAGCAGGGCCAACAGCGAGGAGAGCATCGAGCGGGAGGAGGCGGGGCCAGAGGAGGGAGCCGAGGAGACGGCAGACAAGGGCAGGAAGAAAAGGAGGCGAAAGAGGGGCCGGAGGGGTGCGGCCGAAGCCAAACTTAGCTCCAGCTCTAGCACAGAGTCCCACGTCCTGATGGATACACTGGCAGAGGCAGGAGCACAGTCGCAGAGCCACAGCCCGACGGCCGAAACACAGGCGGAGATACGGGCACCACCAGACCGGGAGAGAGACCCAAAGGCACTGGGTAGTGGAGCGGCTCTTGGGGGTGATCCGCCCAGTGCCGAGAGACTTGTAGCCACAGAGACGCAGCCAGTAGCCCAGGCTGTGGCAGGAAGGGCTGCCTCCCAAGCCTCCCTGCCCCAGTGAGTCAGTCCTGAGGGAGGAAGTGGACGCTGGCACCATGCGCCTGCCCAGCCAGACGGGGGATAAGAGCATGGACTGTAGCAAACCCATTGTTGCCCTATCAGATACCGACTCTCATAGTCCTGGACCTAGCCTCGCTCGGAGCGACAGTGGATCAAAGGAAGTTCGGACATTTTTACATGTAGAGAGACCAGACCATCCCGAATTACCGTATTTTACAGAGCCAGTGGAGTGGGACATTTCTATCCAACCTGTGGAATTTAAAAGCCAAGCGGAAAAAACTGAAGCAACAGTAAGTGATTTGGATGTAGATGTCGATGATGTAGTTCCAACCAAACTGGATTATGGACATTCAGACACCAAAGAATCAAAAGGAGCCTTTGACGCTGTGCTATTGTCTGAGCAAAACGCAGAGCCTGCCGCAGCGATGGAACTCAACAACTGTTCAAATGTGGAGGCTCTTGAAATTAAACCCAACTCTGTGGATCGATCTGTTGGTCAACTTCCTCAATGTGTGACGACGATCGAACCTGCGAACCCCACAGAGGTTGAATGGCTTTTGGATTCAGAGACCACAGAGACAAGCACATGCATGGCAGCCATACAACACGAAGGAGCTCCCCCTGTGGAACCGCCACAACAAGGGGAGAAGGAGGCAGCGGATGTTTCCTCACTTAAAACACAGGAAGGAACTGCAGACGGAACTGTAACGGCTGATTTGGGACATTGTTTTGGACACGTCGGGCCGCCCCGAGATGAGCCAAGCGAGGACAAACCGAGCGAGGTAAAGGGAAGCGAGGTGAGGGGGGGCCGTGAGGAAATGCGAGAGGCTTGTATTATGGAGAGGCACAGCGACGAGGTGGCCGCCAGTGCAAAGAGCTGTATGTGGAACAAAGAAGAAGGAAAAGGGGAAGAGATGATCGAGAGCAGTGCTGAAGTGCATGACAATGGTGAGAATGAGAACAGCAGGGAGGCAGAGAATAGGTGCATGGATGGAGAAGATAATCTTCGCTACAATGAGGAGCTAGCAGCGACAGCGGTTGCTGTTGTTAGTGTGGCCATAGCATCGGCGCTTGCTAAAATAGAGCTGAGCCAACTAACTGATACTTTGACAGAGGCAGAATGGTTCAAAGAGTCATCTCAAACAGGCCAGACTCCTATTCAGGCCTCATCGGTGCTCAGCAGCGAACACAAGCTGCCCGTCGACACCACGGTTCAAGTGTCGGTGTGTGTTAACCAGCTAACAAACGATTTACAAGCAGAGCTAGCCTCCACACCAATGGCCAGCAAAAGCCATGCTTGTCATGAACTGTCTGATACAGACGATTATTATTGTCCATCGGAGGAAAAAGTATCAGCCGATGAAGACTATCAACAGAAAAAAGTAGCAGAGCCACAAGACGTGGAATGCATTTTAATGAGTAACCATTCAGTTCCAGAAGCAGGTGTCATTCTTGAGGAGTCCCCAGAGGCAAACATCATAAACACAGAACTAGTTATATCAGAAGCCATATCCATACAAAACTACTGCTTGGATTTAAGTCAAGATCTGACTATGAAAGCATCCAGCCTAGCCGAGGCTGACACGAAAACGTTCAGAGATTTGAATGAAGCACTTACAGCCCAGCCTGCTAGCCCAATCAATGCTCTGAGTGAAGGCCAGCTCTGTCAGGATGATCAAGTGCCTTGCCCTGTCATTGACACAGGGCAGGGCAACAGCAAGCAATTGGACTGGTTTGACTCAAACGCCACCGAAAATTCCGAACTTAAAGAGTGTGCTGATGACTCACCCGGAGAACTCGATTGCTTCTTGTCTGAAGAGCTGTTGGGTATCAGGCTCAGCCCAGAGCACGATGCCAAAACCCCCCTGGTTGCACATGTTCTAGTAAATGAGTCTTGTGAAGCCGGTAAATCACAAGGAACATCCAAAGCTGTGGCTGCCATTGAGCCTGCTAGTGAGGCCTGTATGACATGCCAGGAAGGCACTGTAGTGTTTGTGTGTGAGGAGGGTGAAGGCGAGATCCACCAAGATGGTTCAGCTGAGGGTCAAAGGTTGCCTTTGGAGTCTGAAGTGGGTAGCAGCGGTGTTCCGCCCTCTGAAATCCAGAGCGAGAACGCGTACATGGGTGCTCTTTCTTCTGACGACGAAGAATATTCTATGCCCGCTTGTGATGTGGTTCTCCCTGTCGATCCGGATCACTCACTCTCTGGTACCTGCTCTGGTACGGCCCACTCAAGCCCCCTGTCAAAGGAATCCACCAGCCCTGTGACTCCTGACGATGGTACAACCCAACCATTGGCAGATATGTTTGTTTTGGCCACCCCCATGGAGTTTCAAAGTAGCAGCTTCCAGCATCAAGGGGATCACAGTGCTGTTATGTATGATGGAGATGGTATGTTCCAAGACCAGGGAGGGCATGTGGGTTATTTGGATACAGTTGATGGATGCAAGGACCAGGAAAGAACAAGTGACGGGGAGGAGACACAGAGGATTGTGGTCACAACTCCAGATGCCTCCAGAACTCAAGGTAAATTACTATTAATTTTGTTCAGATCGTTGTCTAAAGGGGTTACGTGTAGGATTTGTTGCATAAATTGCTTCAAATTGGCCAATATATGAGCAAGGTCTAATTTTCTCCCCACAATCTCGGTTGCATAGTTCAGCTTGGCAGGTCATTGTTGAAGTCTAAGCATTGATAATTGCAAAAATGTCTCTTCTTTCACAACTATGTCATTTGTATAATGTTTATTTTTGAGCATAATTAAACTTAGTTTATGCTTGTTATTGTCTCAACCATGGAGCTCACACCTAAGTGCACTGAATGCACAAGCTTCAGCATACTGCGGTTCACTAACCGGCCAAAGTTGCTAGCATTGAGAAGTAATTCTGATTCTTACGCATATTATCTTTAAGTACTGAGACCCTTGTAGTTGAGGGTTCAAACCGTAGGCAAGCTTTGCATTGTTCCTTTCTTGTCCTTTACTCTCCTTTAGTTTTCCCTCTTTCTTCAAAGTAATATTTTCATTAAATAAAGGCCATAGCTTTAATGCTTTAAGCGTGTAAGTGGGTATGCACGGTAAAGTTTGTCTGTATAAAATATCTCGCTCTTTGGGTGTACAGTACGTCCCCTCTCTGAGGTCCAGAGGACAGGGGCGTGTGTCTTTGGTGTAGTCCCAGCTGCCTTGAGGGGTCTGTGGTAGAATGTGTATAGGGAAGCTGTGGGGGATGGAATATTGTGGAAACAACTGGGAAGGGCTGTGTGTGTCTGTCAGTCAGTTTACCCAGCTCCCCTGTTTGTGTGGGAGTGTGGTATCTAAGCAACCTGATGAGGTCATCTGACCTCTACAGTCGATGGCAAAAGTAGAGTCCGGCTGAGAAGTGGCCATTGTGAGTATCAGACGGTGTGACTGTCTGATAGAAAGTCAATGAATAAGCTAATCTTATTTTTTTTCTCAATATGTAATCAGTGTGGGAGTATTTGAGTGTGCCAGTTTGTGTGATGTTCAGGGTTCTTTACTTTTGGTTTATTTATAAAAGCTGACTTCATTGCAATGGTAGCCTTTTTTTCTGAATCATCCTTCATGTTAAATATTATCCAGGGATGGTCTTCTAGAATGATAAAACGGCCACTTGTGTGGGCTCACTGGCTCAGTAATGAATGTTTGCTCAGCTTTGTGCTAGCTTCTTTTCAAAGTTTTGTAGCAGGATGCCGCTTAGCTGTTTGCTCTGTGTGCAACAGTAGTTCCTGATAAACAACTTCAAACAATGTCTGTATGACTCAAAACACAGACCAGAAATTAATATCACAAGGAGAAATGTCATGAGAGATAAGTGGGAGGGTCTGTTTCCTTAGAAAACAGGCTAGTAGTTGGCACCTTGACCTGCTTTGTCGGCTGGTTGAGTCACAGCTGTAATGCCCCTTTTATCTTATCACCTCAGAAAACAAGTATGCTAATTGTACAATTCCTATGTTTCATGCGCAAAGAGTCTGATTGAACAGTTGGCAGCACATTTTCATATTCATCGCAAAAAAATATAACCATACAATATATATATAAAAAAGATATATATAAATGCTAGCATACTAAATATTCTCCTTGTAAAATTTTAGTTTGTCAGTTTTAAGCCTCTTTCCCACATAGTTCCCGGTACATTACTGGGATAACCATTCAGTTACGTTCTGGATCTTTTCTGCCTTGCGCCCTTTCAGCCAAGGCATAGCAATGCCCGCATAGACTGGCCAACGGAAAGTCCAGCAGAGGTTGGAAATGCAACACTTATCAATGCCTGCCTCCGCCAAAAAACTCGTGACTGAGAGTAGCTCCCTTATTTTGGCATCTGTAAAGTTTCAAGCCATTCTTGAAAAAAAATAATGTGTTAATAATCAGGATAACATTAATCCAATCACCCGAGAAGTATTGGCACATTTAGATAAGCAGCAGCAGATTAATACATAATCAGCGGAGTCTTGTGATTGGTCCGTCAGACTAATGTTATCCTTCGACTGCCCCTCACAGCGATGTTACTGCTGTCATTCACAACACTGCCGTCCCGGCAGTTTTTCGGAAATGTCCATACTAAATCTTAAGCGGGGAATTGGCAGTGCAGATTTAGCGGAATATCAACCCTATCGACCCCTTCTCCCAGTCACTACATGACCCCATGCCGGAATGGTTCCTGAACATTGCAGCGAAAGACATGCATGTGCATGCCATGCTTGTGTGAAAGGGGCTCATGTCCCCCTGTGATGCATACAGGGAGAGCACATGGTGTAGGCTTTTAACTATATGGAATGACATGTATATCAGCACATATACTGTGTGTGTGTGTGTGTGTGCGTGTGTCTGTGTGTGTGCACGTGGAGGCAGCTGTTTGCAGAGTTCTTTCCCTTTTTTCACAGGGGAAGAAAAGTTGTTTTTTTGATTTTGAAATCGATAAAAGACATTCTTTTCGTGAATAGTTTCAGGATGTTATCCTGGTATCTGATCTCCTGACTTGTATTTTCTTCATAAACGTTTTAAATGAGGTTGGTGGATATATTGGTCTTTTATCGGTTTAGAGGTTGTTCTGATGAAGTTATTTTGTCATCGTAGATTAGGCTGATGATGAACATCCTGGAGGTTTTCATTTTGAAAACATTAATTTGATAAACTCACATAGAAGTTTTCTCTATTCAGAGGTTTAGGGTTGGTTCCGTCATACAACCACAAGCCTCCCGTCTCATCTCTTTGGGTGAGGAACCCGTGGGAACCTGACAAAATTTAGAAAAAAGGATATGGAGGTCAAAAGAGTTTCTAACGTGTTGCTATTTTGATAGTTCATGGTTCTGAAAAATGCCATTCGCTTTATCTATAAATATGTTCTTATTTATTTTAACTTTGATCTCTATCTTTCCTTCAGAGAGGGAACCCTTGCAGGAAGAACAGCCCCCCGAGACGATCTCAGAGGGTGCCCTCCATCCTGAGGTGAGTTCATTCTGGGAGCCCTGACTGCCCTGTGGTACACCGATTCAGATTAATGGGGACTGTTTCTTTGGAGCCCAGCCCGAGGATCTAAGGTTGTGCCACAGGTTGCGTTCAAACTCATCCATCATTCCCTTTATTTCTTTAAAGGGTTTTTAAAAATAACTTATACTGACCTGTGTGTGTGTGTGTGCGTGTGCGTGTGCGTGTGTGTGTGAATTTACTAACAATTTGTATAGCAAAGTAGTGGATTCTGTAGTGGAAAATGATCATCTTTGTCATTAATAAAGTTGCAGATAAAGAAACATTAAAGTACAGACAACCATCAAAGGCTTATGCCCTATTCGCACGGGATTAGTATTACCTGGGGACCTCTGGTAATTTGTAAATTACCCCCCCACGTCTGTGTTTCTTGCGGCGCATTCGCACGGGATTAGTGAAGTCTGTGTTTTACTCGAATTTACTGACATCACGGCCCGGATGTGACGTCAAACCGCGCGCGCGTCGCAACCCATTGTCGTGTGTGCACGTCCATGCTTCCGAGATTTCGCCCGTTTAATGGAACGGAGCCTGCTCTTTCTTCGAATTGGTATCCAGCACGATAGCCATGAAACAACACCTGTGTTAGTGTGCACATGTGTCTTTTCATGGGATTATCTTTGCGGTTGATTGACAAATCAGACACCATCAGTTAAATCCTGGGTGGCAGCTTGGCTCAGGCCAAGCCCGGCCGGTAGGCTGCAGGCACATGAATCCGGGGCCACGAGGGGCCCGTAAAATCGTGCAATAGGGCTTTAGCCTTGTGTAATCAGAGGATAGCCGAAACCCTGTTCAGTGTGCTCATGTGTCTTTTCATGGGATTATCTTTGCGGTTGATTGACAAATCAGACACCATCAGTTAAATCCTGGGGGCAGCTTGGCTCAGGCCAGGTCCGTGCGGTAGGATCAAGCTCATGATCGGGCCACAAATCTCTGGACACCGTGTGTGTGTGTGGCATGTCGGTGGTGTGGTGTGTGTGTTGTGTGTCTGTGTGTGTGTGTGTGTGTGTGTGTGTGTGTGTGTGTGTGTGTGTGTGTGTGTGTGTGTGTGTGTGTGTGTGTGTGTGTGTGTGTGTGTGTGTGTGAGATGCAACTATTTTTGCTGAAGGATGTCATGCTATCTGGGAGGTTTAGAAGAGAAAGATGGTGAAGAAGTTAAGAGAAATATTGCAAAAGGAAGACTGGTCATAATTTGAATAGATTAGGGTATTTAACTCCCAGCAGAAAGGTTCTACTAAACTGTATAAATAACATTATTCTGTACTAAATTGTAACTGGCCAGTAAACTAGAATTAAGAGAATAGTGGGCAGCTAGATTGTCCCTTTGCTGTCAAATATATTGGTATTTGTCGATTTTCTGTCTGGCAGAACACCTAAAGCATGGATTATTCTGGATTTCAATAGCTTCTGATTGTACGTTTCTGTTTTAGTTCTTAAGGTTGTGTGAAAGTGTTGCAGCAGCCGATAGATTTTAATTCCATTCCTTTGTTTAGTATGGTTAAGGTTTAACTGAAGGCTGCCTGGTGTCATACCAGTTTTACCAACCCTAAGGTGCTTAATCCTAAATTAAGGTTTAATTTAGACCAAAAGCCCGGCATAAACTGAGAGAACGAGTAAGCACGTCTCAGTTTCTATGTCTCCCCCAAGTGCTGTGATCTAAACACAGGCCGAGGAGAGACGGGAGTACCGAGCCTTCAGACAAATGAATAGATCCATGTTGTGGTTTTTCGTTGCTGATTAAACGTTTGCCGTGCTTTACTGCCCACTAGTGTTTAATGTGGGGATAACTGCTTCCAAATGAATGCACTCTGCGCATGTTGGCCCCCGCCCTCCTTTTTCATTCGCCCTCTCCCAACTACATCACACCCCCGTGTCGGAACCCCCTCCCTGCATCATGGACACAACTGGAAGGTGTGCACAGCTGTAACCATGGGGACAGCTGTGTTTGTGTGGTGCTGATTGGTTGCAGATGGAGTTGCTTATTTCCACTCATTGGCCGCACGTGACGGCTGTGTTCTGAGGGACAAAACCCCTCCGCACTTTTTTTGGACTTGAGAGAATTCTTGGTTAGACCAAAGCAACTACAATGACGGATGTAGCAACTCCTCCAATGTTAATCCTTCATTCTTAAAGAACGGTTTTAGCAACCACAAAGTATCACAGCAACAAGCCTACCACTAATAATATATTATACTTATATCAGGGCTATCAGGAATGGAGCCTCTAATGTCCACACTACAACAATTATTGTAACGCGTTTAACTTTAAACAAGGGTAAAGTTCACGTCTTTTCTGTGCGTCTACAAACATACAAAAACGCCATGTCTGATTATGTTGTCCATTCTTTACGTTCAAACTGAACATTGTCCATTGTGAGGCTGCCCTCCTTCAGCATTGCAGCGGGCTTTGCTGTCCCAAGGTAGAAAAGGGGTGAGAAGCGGCCTACCCTCATGAAGACCACGTTGACCTGGTGATCTGCACCACCGAGTTTGTCATTTGACAGTTTGTTCAGAGTTTTCAGAGCTAGGCGCATTGCGCTGGAAACATTCCTTGGCAAGGGATATATAACCGACTCAACTTTATGGAAATTGTAGAGTGATGAATGTGCAGTGTTATTTCTGTTTAGCAAATCTATAGTTTTGGCAGTGTGTGTGTATATATAACTAAACATGTATTTTATTTTATGTAATGGAAGGTTGCAGAAGGCAAACCTTGTAGCACATCAGCCTTAGTGTCGTGTTTCTTTTTTGTTCCCCCGGAAAATCATTTTTTATCCTTGTGTCTAGAATCCCTACGTTTACATATACCGGCCTACGTTTCCATACATGCTGTATTGTCCACCGTTGGCCACTGGATATAACGGTAGCCATGACTCAAGCTGGGATCCACCCCGTATAATCATAGTTATAAAGACCTCTCCTTCCACCATTGCTGCATCTCTGCCTCCCCCTCTCACACCAACACACAATTAGCGACCCATTTAAACAGTTTTTTTTTCCTCTCTCTCTCTCTTCCCCCCCCCCTCAGCAGTCTTTCTGCTTCCCCCTGTCATTCCCCCCCCCACTCATATCAATTCTGTCCCCTCATGCACACGTGTACACACAGACGCAGGAGTCCATACGCTGTAACACAATAACCAGCTCTTCATACTTTTAATCTTGAATCTCTCGACCACTCAGAAATAAAGAGGTACTTATTGATTGTGTGTGTGTGTGTGTGGGGGTGGGGGGGGGGGGGGGGGGGGGTTGTGTGAGGAATAAAATGGAAAAAAGAAAGACTAGGAACTGGGGTGTTTGTTCAAAGCAGCCCAATGGTGTATATGTCGGGAGAGAGAGAGGGAGGGAAGGAGAGATGGAGGAGGGTGGGAGAGGGAGGTAGGGAGGGGCCAGCCCTGTGAACAGATGTGGGCAAAAGCGTCTCATTTTCCGATCTGGGCTGCAGGGAGGTGGAGCGGAGCTGGAGTTTACTGGATTACGCACTGGAACATGGGCACCGATCGTTACCTCTCGCTACACTGGCAGAACGCTGCACCAAGCCCTTGCACTTTTCTTTGGAGTTGTTGTTTGGTTTTGTCATTTTACCGCTTGTTTTAGGCAATGGCCGATGTCTTGGAACTGAATTTGCCAATTCCAGAGGTGACCCTTTTAGACGTTGTCTCCTGTTTTGTACGGATACAGATTTTCTTCTCGGACGGTTGGCTGTTTTTAGCGCGGCTCCGTGCGCAATGCCAGCTGTGTCGTTTTTTTTTTTGTGCCTTAAGCTAAGCTCCATTCGGTTAAGTATTAGTTAAGCATCTCTTTTCTTTGTTTCTTTTCTTTCGCTCAGCCAACTACTTCAGACTGAGGATAACGACAGCGTCTGGTAGTTCTCCTCCCTGCCCGAGCAGTTTGAGAAACTATCAGTGAAAACAAACAACACTTACCTACGACTACAGGAACGGCTAGCTCGGACAAACAAAAGGGACTTCCGCTGTTTGGTATTCAAACCTGCCGTGTTGCTGGCATTTACGGCCAGGTGTTAGCACCTCTCCTAGCCTGACAGCTGGAATTACTTTTCTTTCCCTTAGTCTTCATCAGTATAATTTTGGGATCTCCTGCTAGCATGTACGAGAGACACAGGCGGAGGTACAGTCTCTGCGCTAAGGGAGAGAGGACCGTGGACGTGGTGTTAATTAAGGTGGGTGTGTTTGTTTGTGTTGCAATACTTTGAACACACCAATATGCGTGTTGAGAAGTCCCTGTGGAAAAGGTTTTGTTTTTCCGCGTTTATAGCGGTGACCTTGGTGATCTAGTTGGTACATTATCGACATAGGTTTGATCATTTTGAAGGCCTCCGTATTTAGTGACTCTCTTCAATGTGACAATGAGAGCAGATCTTGCTTCACTCATAGCCTCCATAACAATACCGGGCTGGTGCTTGAAGGCCTCGCTGTCTGCCCCCTTCAACACATTTGTTTACCAAATCCTTGCCGGCCTGTGTAATTAACAAAATGCAGAGGAGGCAAACATGCCCATTTAGCGAATAGTTCCAGATAAATTTAATCTGGAATACTTCCTCCCCCCCCTCATTTGAATCGCTTTGACTTTAAAACAAAATTCTCTTCATTTTCTGCCTACGGTGTTTCTGCTTGCAAAAGAAAGCTGTACTTTCTTTAAGATGTATTGCTGTCTGAAATGGAGTAAGAGTTTCTTTAAGATATATTGCTGTCTGAAATGGAGTAAGAGAAGTGCTTTGTGTGGTGACCTGTAAAGTTTAGAGCTATGATGCCACTTGCTGATGTTCAGAAGCCTGAAATGTTATTGAAATGATACGTCTACATAAATAATTGTTATTACTATTTTTCTTTTACTAGGGCTATCATTTTACTTATATTATTGTCAATGCTGAACACTTTATAAAGGTCTCACAAAGGCACATTGGTTTCTTATCTTTCACCCTAGATTCTACCCCTGGGATCTGATGTGATCTAGGGTAATGGCTTTTGTGCTCCACATTAAATTATAAATCACTACCTAAACATATCAAATGAACCCCCCCATCTGTCACTACCTTCAACTGGAAACACGCACACGCACACACATGCACACGCACGCACACAATCACACACACAGCCACTCTGTTTACGGCAATCGACCATGCTGCTAGGTTCTGTCTAGGTATCTAGGGATCTTGTTGCTGAATAAGAAGCCCCCAGGCTACACACTTTCCAAGTCCCAACCTGCCCCCTCAGTAGACAAGTCACACGTGCATGCACACACAAGTCATGCGTGGTTAGCATCTTTTATCATACCCCTTAGGGATAGGAAGTTAAACACATCAAGTAGCGTTTAAAAACCTTGAATTTAACTCTGCAATGAAACAGGAACTGTTGTGGGTGGCTGAGGTATTTCCTTGAGGTAATTGAGGATGAGGTGCACACAATCATGCATTTAAAGTGTGCCCATCTCCACCAAGAAGATCTAACCCTTATGTTTAAAGAGGGAAGACTTTGACTGCGGATTGTGTAATCTTCCTCCTCGTCATGCGGGAGACCCTCCTCTGTCTCGCACCACACCCTTGCTCCCAAGAAACCTCCACCCCCCCCCCCCCCCCACCTACACCCCCTATTTATCACCAGTCCACCGTCTAACATCCAGTCCTGTTTGATTGCGAGGAGTACTTCTTGAAGACGGCATCAAACAGCCACCCTTTAGACTGGATTTTGTGGTTTGGTTTTTGGCAAAGACGCTATCATAGTTCATGGCTGACCGCGTCAAAGCCAGCAGGGGGGAGGGGGGGGGGGGAGGACCCTGGGAGTCTAGACGGACCAGACCCTCTTAGTCTGATCACCGTGGCTGTGTTATCACAAACATTCGCAGACAATGAACATCCGCTGCTATGCAAGCCAGGCAGGGGCGCAGAGTCGACAAGGGCGGTCAGCTCGTCGGCGCGCCGGGTAGGGGTTCTATCACGCGCTGAGTATACACTGCTCACGTGCTCTCAAAGTGAGTGCATGTTATCATTGTGCATGAGCACTTTTTAATCACAATGTGACACATGCTTTTTACCCACTTGGAGAGTGTCTTGACCCAAATGCAAAGGGGAGGTCATTGTTGATGTCAAGTTTGGGAGCAAAACTGTCTCTCTCTGGAGTTAAATCAGAGTTTATTGCGCCGAAGAGAGGGTATGTCGCCACGTCCGCTCACGTATGTTCTCCCTCTAGGTTCTCGAAAGTGTTTCAGTTTGATTCTGGCTTTTTGGAGGGATTTAAGTCAACAGTAATAAAAGTATTGGTCACAAGTCAATTGATGGGTATAAAGAATATCTCTTAAGAATTCAAAATCCATTGCGTTTTTGGATAAAATGCAGATGATTGCAGGGTTTCTTCATGTGACCAATGGACGGTCCATATTATTCACATGGACGGGCTTCGAACAGGACGCCAGATTGACAAACGAATCTCTGTTGTCTGCCAGAGGCGTGGGCAACAGCTTGCCTGTAAAACATCTCTGCAAGATGTCCATAGCACCAGAGAGGGACACAAGAGTATAGTAACGGGGGACAAGGGACTGATTGAGATCAACGGACAAAGGAGCCATTGGCTGGCGACGATTAACGATCAGACAACTGAATATGAGATCATTGTGGTGGTCGAGTTGTCAAGCAGCGACCACCAGAGTGAGGGATGCAGATTGCTGCCGGGGGATTTTGAGAGTTGGGTCTTATTTTTCCTCCTCCTCGTCGTCGCTGTTGCTGTTGTTGTTGTTGACAATTGCAACCAGAATCTGGTTCTTGCTAAAACACTGCAGCCACACTCAGCATTTTTGTCAATCCTCGCATTAGTGCCAGAGCAGCCATGCGAGCACTCACGCAACTCCAAACTATTTTCCCCCTTCTTGTGCCCGTGCCCGCGTGCGTGCCCACACCAGAAGGCTGAAGAATGCCCGCCCCTCCCTCCCCACGCAGAGGGGCCGGGAGGGCAGCGGCGGACGGCCCTCCCGGCGCCCTGCGTCACCCCTCATCCCTCCTTTTCGTCTCCCGTCTTCTGTCCCACTCCCGAGGAGCGGGGTAGCGAGGCTGGTATCGCTCTGCGGGTCGGCCCCTCCTTAGTGTGAGAGGAGCCAGCCGTCTTGGGGCCCCAGTCCCCCAGGCGCTCTCCCTTTGATGTATTGACAGCGCTACGCTAAACAGTTGCTTCTCAAGGTCTTCATTTGAGAGGGAAACTAGGACAGGACATTGTGCTTGTGTGTGTGTGTGTGTGTGTGTGTGTGTGTGTGTGTGTGTGTGTGTGTGTGTGTGTGTGTGTGTGTGTGTGTGTGTGTGTGTGTGTGTGTGTGTGTGTGTGTGTGTGTGTGTGTCAGTGTCTGCGTTTTTGCAAGTTCTAGATGTCTTCCTACATGTTGGGCTGTGCGGGCCTTTGGGTGTCTTTAGTGTGTGTGTGTGTGTGTGTGTGTGTGTGTGTGATACACATGTGCCCTAGAGATACCCACTCCTCCACGTATCTGGCACTCCACTGGATGTCCCGCTGCATGGGAGGAACAATAGGAACAATAGTTTGCTTGAGACACCGGTGTGTGTGTGTGTGTGTGTGTGTGTGTGTGTGTGTGTGTGTGTGTGTGTGTGTGTGTGTGCGTGTGTGCGTGTGTGCGTGTGCGCGCACACGTACACGTACACACACGTGCCCACATGTGTGTTGAGGGGAAAACATCTTGGTTACTCATAAACCAAGAAGAAAGTATGGGAGCATAATGCGTATACGACACTGTGAATCCCCGGTGAACTGGATCCCACACACGTGTAACAAACCTCGTCAATGTGCTGTCCCCTGCAGATCCAGAGAGACAAGGAGACCTTCTTCCCACGAGGGCCCTGCCCGGAGCCCCACGCCCTCTCCGGCTCCTGCACACCACCAGCCCCAGTCCCAGGTAAGACCCATGGCCACGCTGAGGTTCAGACACACAGTGCAGGTGCCCAGAACCCACTCTCTGTCTCAGTGGGGGTCTGTACCTAGAGCTACCATCCCTCTGCGCGGCATTGGTGCTAAATACCAGCCCATTCTGTCCCACCGCAAATATTTCCCAAAACAAAGTGAATGCCAAAGAGAGGGATGGTTCTGGAGGTTTTTTTTTACGGAAATAATAACCACCACATTTTTGCGTTCAAACAAAGAGGTCTGTTATGTAACCAACGTACGAGGAGCCATTTCCCTGAGCCACGTAGCTTTGCTGTATTACCATATAGTCCTGTAGCTCTGATGTATTTCCATGGAACACAGCAGTCACCCGACGGAGTGGAGTTGGTAGGTGGGTGATTAGGTTCAGACACACCAGGACCATTAATCAATGGTACCATCATTCATAAAAAAAGTTTTCTGAAGCAGTAACCACAGCGATCACATAACAGGGTGTCCGCGCATCCTTAAAAAGTCTTAAATTCATGTTTCTAAATTTAAGGCATTGAAAAGTCTAAAATTCGTTACAAATGTCATGTGCTGGTCTTAAATACTGTAACTCAAGGTCTTAAATTTGTCGGGGCAGGACTATTTTTTTTCTTTTTCTCGTGGGACTTTTCAGGAAGGACTTGTAGAGAGGCTTCTTTCTTGCTAGCTGCATATATAAACGATTGTCTGCGTGCTTGCTAGCTAGTCTGCGACAATGGGTAGGTGAATGAGTCTCATTGAGTGACACCCATGCTATGCTTGGGTTATAATACAGTGGGAACCCCCCCACCATCGCGTGTTTTAGGTCTTAAATTTCATTCAAGGTGGTATTAAAAAGTCTTAAATTTGACTTGCTGAAACCTGCAGATACCCCGCATAATAACACAGCGCCAATTGCACAAATCAACAGCGAACTTAGATTACACATTAGAATCCCAAGAGACAACCTTAAGAACTCAGGAGATCAGGGAAGGTTGAGGTTGATGTTGTGGTGTACGTTGAGTCACCTTGCTGTCACCTTGCTGCCAGTACACAGACAAGAAGTCAGGGTGAGAGAGAACCCGTGTCACTGTGGGATGTGACCGCACACCCGCCTCTCTCCCGTAGGATTACAGTCAGATCCTATCGGGCTCTGGCCCAGTAAGTACTGACGTGTGTAACTACATTATGGAGACCACAGGCTCCTACCAAGATGATGAAAAATATATTCAGACATACGTACACATGCCCAGAAAAACTTGTGATCATATCAGATTTGTTAATTTAACTAAGAAAGAGATTAGTTTAGTTCTTTATCCGTCTTTCTGCTGCCAGGGCTTTCTTTCTACCCCTCCATTTCCCCTTAACAAAATCTCAACGGCCACACTTCATTCCACCAGAGGCCATTAGGTAATACAACTGAACATGCTTCATGCTTTAGTTGAGTCCAGGGGCCCTTGTTTACGGGCAAGATATGACATGGAAAATGTCAAGTACACACACCACGATTTTTTTTTCAGATTTACTTATAATCATCATCACTAAATTTTGTTAACATTTTCCAGCACAATGTCATCATTTAAACAGATTGCTCATTTTCAGAACATGGCAATGGTTTTCACCAGTAGCTCAAAACACCAGCCCGTTCAATCAGTTTAGTTTGACATTAGTCAGATCATGTCCTTCCTGTCCTCCCAATATAGCTGATGAGACAACTTCCAAAAGTCCAGACTCTGTGCCTCTCTTTCTCTTCCTTTATGTGACTCGCCCTGTGTGTGACACACACACACACACACACACACACACACACACACACACACACACACACACACACACACACACACACACACACACACACACACACACACACACACACACACACACACACACACACACACACACACACAGAAACATTGACACTGACACACACACACACACACACACACACAGAAACATTGACACACACACACCACACACACACCAGAAACATTGACACACACACACACACAACACACACACACACAGACACACACAGACACACACACACCACACACACACACAAACATGACACACAGACACACACACACACACACACAGACACACACACACACACACAGACACACCACACACACACACACCCACCACACAATGGGCATACATTTCTCCCTCCTTCCTCATCGTCTCTTCACTTCTCTCTTCTCTCTCTTTCCCAACTCTTTCAGTCTTTTTTTTCTGTGGTCTGGTTGCTATGAGGTCAGCTTCCTGTCTGAGGGTATTGCATCCAGTGCTGCAATACGTTGTTACATGAAAGAAAACCTCTGTAGTAGCTGTAAAGTTGTTAGTAGTGCTCTTCATTATTTTTTACATATTTAAAAGTACAAACAAGTCAATAGTTGTGTTTTTCATTACTTACCCCAATCACTTAAGGTGCAATGTTAAACCTGCATTATGTAATGTATTAAATTTTGCCATATGTAGTTTGAACCTATTTTATGATTGTCCCAAGAATAAATCTGATCTGCCAACTCGTTTGTTTTCTCTCTAAACTGATGTGGCGTAAAATGCAAGCAAATCATTTTGAACTCAAGTATTGCGCACTGCACTGAAAAGGACTGACTAATAAATGGTAATTACGTTGTGATTTAACCGTAGGGCAAGCTTCTTGCAGGAAGGGAAAGTTATTTTTTATTGCAGATTAAACGGTAAACACCATCTTGTGAAAAGCTCGGATCATGAAATTTTCTAAAGGCAGATGTTTGAACCTTTTATATTGTTAAAAATCCAACCGAATAACCGGGGTTGGTAGTTTTGAATCTTGTTTTGCGTTAAATCCTTTATACTGTCAGGTACATGCCTGTCAACACTGCATGTGAGATGTTGACAGCTATTTACCTTAACACACTCAATAAGTCAGTTCCGTGTACAGTGGGATGTGAACAACAAAAAATATTTTTTTTGTCGTTCATTAAAACTCTTTTTTCTGTATTTAAATTTTAAATGCAGACAAATATGTGAGGCTAGGAACAACCGCAAGATTGGGCAGCTCTTTAAAGACAAGATAAAGACAAGACAACAACTATTGAAGTAAAATATCCAGAAGCACCGTAACTGTAACGGGACTGTCCTCACCTTTATGCTCCCACGCAGACCGGGGTCTGTCCGCTCCCTGGGAGGGAGACGAGGTGGACCGCATGATCCAGGCGCACCCGGCGACCACCCGTGATGCAGTTGAGCGTCTGACACCCAGAGCGGAACTGGATGACTGCATCTTCAAAAAGGTACGTCAACGCACGCACACACACACGCGCACAGGCACGCACATACATTCAGTGAGGTTCATGTAGCTTTGTGGCGGCCATCATGACCGGTGTTTGTTGTTGTTGTCGCTCCTGTAGCATGGTAACAATGCTCAGTGCTTTGCCGTGTAATTTTACACGCCGCATTATGGTCCTCTAGTGTCGAGACACCCTCAGGTTGGAAACCGATCTCCCAGCGTTTTCCCCGCGTAGGTTCAGGAAGTAACGACTAGTTGCGGGGAATCTGTGAACCTAACACACCCGATCCTCAAATGGAAATATACCCCCCCACGCCCCAAAATAAAAATAGGCAGAAATGATCGGGGAAGCCTTCTGGTTCTACTTACCTGATGATTCCCACTGGGTTTTTATTCTTCGCTGGATTATGCAACCTTGGTAGCCCCCCCCCCCCCAACCCCTTCTGCCCCAATCCCAAGCACCCCCTGTTGGACACGTGAGTGGGGCAGTAGCAGCAGCCTGGGCCTCAAACTACCCTCTGAAAGCCCGGGAAGAATGAGGAAATCAGGCAGGGGTGGTGTGTGTGTGTGTGTGTGTGTGTGTGTGTGTGTGTGTGCGTGTGCGTGTGGGCGGGACAGAAAGACAGGCAGCCAAATGAATGAAAGAAAGTGAGGGGGGGAAAAAAGTCAGCCAGGGAGTTTCTCGTCAGCAGCCTCACCGTCAGCCCGCCCCCTCTGACTCACAGAGGAGGGGGGCTCCCTTTTTCCACCACGTTTGTTTGAACTGTGCACACTCACTGGACTCGCCTACCCGGCACACCCGCCATTATTTCATTGGGGTAATAACAACGGTGAACACTATTATTAACCACAGAAGATGCAATCGTGGGTTATATATGTCTGACATTTTTGAAAGCATGCGAGTGTGTGTGTCTGCTCGGTGTGTGTGTGTGTGTATGGATGATGACGATTGCCGTGTATAGACGGGCATCGTTTTGAAGCAGTCATATTTTCAGGCACGTTGATAAAATGCTCTCGTGTCCCTGCAGCCTGCGCCGCCCGGCTCCAGGCCGGAGTTCAGGCGGGGACGTTCGTCCTGGTCCTCCACCGACTCCTCCACCCAGGGACCCCACAGTGTCTCCTCGCGGCACAGCGTGGAGACTGCGTCCATGGACACGGCGGTCCATGGACACGGCGTCCATGGACACGGCGTCGATAGACAGCGCGTCGGTGGGGGCCAGCGACTCTGCCTCCCTCTGGAGCCCTGGAGGGCCGTGGAAGTCAGATGAAGAAGGTGAGCGGTCCAGTGTGTCCACTCTGGCGTCGATGACGAGGAAGGGAGCTTGTCCATTGCCAACGTTAATTGGCATTGTTGATTTGAGCTCTGGGTTACTCTATTTGATGTGGACATCCTCCATTAGTATACTAAGGCCACCGTTTTCTACTTTGAAACGGAACTCGATTGGTTTCAAAGTTTTTTCAAAACTGTATAACACCGATCTCTTCTCAAACTCGAAAAACAGCTATGCTCATCACAGTCTTGTTGAAGTATATCCAGGGGACAAGCCACAGTCCCACAGAACCTCAATGCAGTACCCTGCCCCGTCTCTAGGGAGAGGGTGCACGGGGGTAGAAGGCCTGGATGTGACGGGCGGAGAGGAGGAAGAGGGGAAGGACTATCTGCCGGACAACCCGGTGACGTCGGCCATCCTGCGGGCCTCCAACCGCTCGCTCTCGCCGTTCCGGCGCCACAGCTGGGAGTCCGGCAGGGCCAATGTCCCCGGGCCCCCAGGGGACCCCGCGGAACCAGCGCCAGCGCAACGCAGGTCAGTGTGCAGAGAGACATACGTGCAGACGTACACAGACGCAGACACACACACGCAGATATAACCACACAGACACAATGACATGCTGACTCAACCTCTGTCAAAGGGGAACCCTGCTTAGGGAAACCCCTAACATCTTTCCAACACTGGTTCTTGTGTCTCTTTCTACGTTTTCTGTTCTCCCGGGGCTTTATGGGATAGGTCATTTTCCTATGTCACAAGGTCACACAGTGAACCCAGATCCGTCCAGATTCTGTAAACAGTTGAGCACTGAGTGGTCTGGATGAGAAGAACCCCGCACATTACTAAGATGTTATCCCCGTCTCTCTCTCCCTGCCTCGTAAATGCCTTGCAGACCAAGAACTACATATTTGTAGTTTATTAAATTCAAGCTCATTAAACAGATTATTTTGACAATCTCCCAAACTGAAAATATACCAAAGGCCTAAACCCAAGAGTGTGTGAATTAAAACGGATAATTCCGTGTATTAATAGTATAAACAACAGTTGCCTATAAACAGCTGTTGCCAAACGCTAGCAGCTGTAGCTTTTGGCTTCGGGACACAACCCCGTTTGTCTCTTCAATGCACGTTCGCCCTCTTGAAGGCCTGCTTCCCCTATGCTCCTCTGCTTTCGTCACAATCCATACATCCCTTCCTAAATCCATCGGTCCATCTGTCCATCCCTTCTTCCAGTTCACAAAGGATCTTGCCAGTGGAGGTGAGGCGAGCCAAACCACCCCTCCACCGGAGAAGGTATATATTCCATCCATCGCTCTTCTCATCCGTCTGTCTGTTCACTTTCTGTCTGTCTCTCTGTATTTTTCCCCCCGTGGGAAAAAAAAACATGGAAGGAAAGATGAGCATTTGACCATAAGAGCATAACTTTCCGTTTTAATATATAGAAATCCGTAAACTAGACTGAATCCAGAAAACCAAACTATTCATCATCCGCATGGATAGCCATGGGAACGACTGTGTATGTCATTATTTTTGCCCAGACAAATTGTTACGCTTACTAGCAGATCTGTCTAGCAGTATTGGCAGCGAAGATCAATCTGACAATATTCAGACTCGCCTTCAGATAGCATCACATCCCACTGCAATGGAGAACGTAAACCACAAAAAAAACGGTTATTTTTTTACCATGACCCTTCATAACCCTATAACGACACCGGGGACTTTGTCGCCAGTGTGGCAAAGCAACTAGTCCCAGTGGGTCATATTATACCTCCACAGCCCCGCCCCTACCTCCGTGCCCTATGACGCTGCGTCACGTCTACTGAAACCCCATATCTTTCCATAGCGATGCGTTCACACGAAGGCCCCGCGGCTCTTGGCGCGTTTGACGGAAAGGAGTAATTCATGAACTGATACAAAGGAGCAAATGGCACAGAGAAGAAAACGGAAAAAAAAGGAAAAACGAGGCATTTCCCGAGATGGAAACATAAATTCCACTTTGGTCCCTTCCAGTGTAGTGTATCAAGGACTCCGGCCACACGGGTAGAGTTCAGCACACCACGTCTCGGCCAGAGGTTTCCCCAGATGTGAACACCTGGCTACGGGTTTAAGGCCTGCCAAGGAAGTTTGATACAGGGGAGTGTGTTCCTTCATGGCGTTCAGCCAACCTATGCCAAGGTTGTTATTTTTTTTTGTAGGATTCGGTATTTATAAGTGCTTCGGGAAAGGGCTGTTGACCAATTAATTCTTTATCTAAAGCAGACCTAGACACGTCTCCCAGGCGTTTTTCATTACAAGGAGTGAATACGTGCACAATTGCATAAGGGATTCTTGTAAGTTCCGTTTGGACTCACCGCTCCTAGGTTTGAACCCCGTCCTGTGGTCATCATCAGTGTATTTATGTTCAGAGCCATTAAGGGTCCCCCTCCTCTTCCATTCTTCAATGTCTAATCCATTATTCCATCCCCATTTTCCTTTGTAGTCTCTCATCATCCCTCTTTCCCATGGCTTCCACGCTCCCTCAATCCCATGTCATCAAGTCAATTCAATTAAAACTTTATTTACAGAGATTACAGGCACATGTGTTATTAACACATGTGCCTGTAATCTCTGTATGCACACAGACAATACAAAATGATATAAACATTTATATAAATACAAATACAATTTGTATTTGTACAAAATGATAAAATAATTACAGCCAAGTAACTAAGGAGCTAGACCGGAAGGTTGCTAGTTCGATCCCCGGCTCCTCCTAGCTGAGTGTCAAGGTGTCCCTGAGCAAGACACAGAACCCCATCTACTTCCAACGAGCTGGCTGTCACCATGCATGGTTGACGCCGCCGTCATGTGTAAATGTGTGTATGAATGGTTGTAGGTCGCTTTGGATAAAGGCGTCAGCTTAATGTAAATGTAAGTGTAACTGCCCCTTGAAGTGCATTTGTTTGGCGTCGTGGCTATGTCTGCCATCGGTGGGTTGACGGTGCCACACATTTGAATGCAACAATTGTGGCCATGTACTGCTTATTTATGTGGGTGTTTGTACTGTATACTATACTGTACCGCAGTAAAGGAAGCCAAAACCTAACTGGGACTAGATGGTCAAACCCACATGAGCAGCTCTGCAGAGCGATGTCGGTTGTTATCATGACGCACATCTTGATCAAAGAACAGGCTAGGAAGGAAAGAAGATCATATTTCCATGTCACTAGGCCACAACATTTTGTAATCTCTGTTCTAATCTCGCACACCGAAGAGTGAGCCTCACTAGATCGGATGTGCTTGCTGAGACGAGTCATGCACTTCTAAAGCGTGCTAGTAGGCATGTGTTAAGACAAAGATGTACACTTTCGATGCCTGAGAAAATCACTCGAGCGTTTATATTGATGGTTAAGTCTTCATAAATGTTTATTGTCTATCTATGACCTTGCTATACACACGCACGCACACACACGCACACACACACACACAACAAACACACACATACACACACACACACACACACACACACACACGACACTCACACACACACACATACCACACACAACACTACACACACACACACACACACACACACACACACACACACACACCAGATGAGTTTTCTATTTCACATTCATGACAAAGACTGTTCTCCACCTCCTCCCCACGTCCATCTAGCTTCAGTCTGGAAGGCCTGGAGGTCGGGAGGGCAGTCGGCCCAGGCCACTGCCCGCGTACGGGTGCGTATGACCGGGACGATCGGTCCGGGACGCAAGGGGTCCTGGCTGGACAACCAGGAGAGGGGAGGAGGCTCTCTGGTCTCCCTCACAGAGGAGGAGCAGGAGGGCGACGCCAGCAGCCCCGTCAACCAGGTGTGTGTGTGTGTGTGTGTTTTGTGTGTGTGAGCACGTGCGTGTGTGTGGGCGCGTGATGCTGGACCTGCCTATGCACGCGTGTTAACCATCCGCCTCTCCTTCTCTCTGTCAGGGTGCTCACCGCGAGCTGTCCATGCAAACCAGCTGTCCCACCAGCTCCCACCACCCACCCCTCACCAAGTCCATCTCCATGGTCGCCATTAGCCAACGGGAAACTGACGGTGAGATTCTGCTCTGTGCTTGTTTTGTTTTTTTCCTACCCGACTGAAAATGTCTTTCAATTCAATGATCTTCAATCTATTGAATCCATCATTTGTTGTTTTCTTCCCCCTCCCCCAAAATGTAATCATTTGTTGACAAAAATCGAAACAAATGGGGGGGAGATGTTTTATGTTGATGCTGCTCGCGCCCTTGTGCAACACCCCTTCAGCAAATGGCCGACCTCGGGTGAAGCGGCGAATCAGCTTTTCCCTCAGTATTTCCCCACTCCTTCCCAAAACTAGAAGCCTCTTTTCTATTGGCTCTTTCTCCAGTGACGATGAAGGAGAGGGAGGGAGTAAGTACAGATGATTTTCAAAGGCCCAGAATGCCTGCTGTGGGCATCGGTTTACCACTTCCCTCTCAGCTCTGCCCCTCCTATCCCCAGAGACAAATGCTCACTAAAAATGTGATTTGCTAAAAACCCTGGGAATAAAATGGACAGAACAATTATGTCGTGATGCATTTTGGTTTGATTGCTCGAATACAGAAAAGGTATTTGCAATTCCAGCTTCTACTTCGCAATCACTTTTCGAAGTAGTGAGTGTTTTTTTTTTAGTTTTTGTAATAGAAACATTTGTAATTTTGCAGGTCATATTTTTGTTCTATCTATTTAATTTCTTGGTTTTAAAGTGTGACCCGTCCCAAATTGTCTGTCCATATTAACTGACTCTAGCCCCCTGCCCCTGACCATGACGCTCTCAGTCAGTGTGTGCCATGAGTTGATTCAGTGTGTTTCCTCCATGTCGATCCTGCCCTCATGTTGCCAGTCCCTTAAACACACCTGTAACATTTTAACATTTGATTCCAAACAGCACCCTTAACCTAAGATGGCAAGTCTCTACACACGCAAAAACAAAGAGAAGAGCAGTAAATGTTTCTCCAGTTTTTAAAGTCACCTCTGTTGTTCAAAACAAAATGTAGAGGGTTTTCATTGGCTAATGTAGTATATCTTTTGTCTGAAAAAAAACTTGAAAACAAAATTGGTCAGTGGCCTGGCCTTAAGAACTAGATCATTAGGATACTCACACGTTTAACTCCATGGCCAACAGCCGTGTGGGCGCCACTGGATTATCCAATTCCATCGGGGGAACCAGACTTTACAGGAACATGGAATATTTTTGGAACTCAAATCGAGAACCATTTGAGTGCTCGTACTATACCACGTGTGTTGTCGAGCGTTTTCTTGCATGGTAATCTATTTATAACCTCATAACCTGTCATGTGATTGTATAGTTGAAGATTATGAATTCTCTGTTAACTATGGCTCCACTTGGGGACTGGTTGTTTCTGTGTTTCTATGTGGTCGTACTGTTGTTTTATGCTGTTCATAATTATAGCCTCATTATCTGTTGTGTGTCTGGTTTCCCACTGTAGGGGTTGGGTCTTTCTCCTCTACCCCTGGGTCACTGGAATACAGGTGAGAATCAAAAAAAATAAAAAATAAATAAATAAATAAATATATATATATATACATGTTTGTGTGTTGCAGACAAACATATTCAAATATTGTGGATTTTAATCTTACCACTAGTGTTTGTTAGCAGAAAAGCCAAGACCAACTGGGGTCAAGCCTTTGCATTCAAACACGGAATTTCTCCCTGCCCTGTTAGTATCTGCGAGGAGGAACCGGGCCCATTGAGGAGCACCAGTGAGAGGGGAGTAAGTGGAGGAGGAGTCGGTGGGACCAAGGTCAGCCGGACGTTCAGCTACCTCCGCAGCAAGATGAGCAAGAAAAGCAAGGTCAGCCTCCCTCCTTGTTGTTGTTTTGACCGACCATGGCAGCCAAGGACCCTGGTTTTCTTCTTTCTTTTTTCTTTCTTACACTCGCACGCAAAGAGCTCAAGCGCCGATGCCTTTGTGTTGCTATAGGAGCTGCAGATTGCCTAATCTTGTGTTCCCTATAAACTGGAAACGGAGGTCCGGCTGTGAGGTCTGTTTACACCGCAGACTGCCGGTGACATCACCTTACGCCTGCTCTCAGACCGCCTTTGTCACCGTCTGTCTCTCTGGTTCTACCATGGGAAATAACTTGCATTCAAGGAATTCTCCTTCTGAGATTCTCAAAAGGACAACTTTAGTGCACACTCGGAGAGACGCACACACACACACACACACACACACACACACACACACACACACACACACACACACACACACACACACACACACACACACACACACACACACACACACACACACACACAACACACACACACAACACACACACTATATAAGGGGGTCAAAGGGTTTTCTGTTCAGTTAGTGGTCTGTAATCTCAAATAAAGCATATTTTGCTATCTGAATGTGAGTGTGCCTTCATAGTAGAAACAAACTATTTTGTTTTTTTTGTCTGTTGGGGCATGAGGGGGAAGTGATGGGGCAGGAAGGAAGAGGAGGTCCTACGATACTCTGCACCAATGCTCTGCACAAATCGTTTTAAATGGTACAGCAGAAGCTTGTTTGCTGGTGCGTGCCGGGTGCGTGCATGTGGGCGCTAACTTCCCGATTTATGCCAGACATACAAGTGTTGTCAAACTGTGTACGACCGTCGTCATCATATTCCAAGCAAACGGAGAGAATCACGGGGCGTTCCAGCGATAGAAAGACGTTGTTCTCTCTTCTCAAGAGTTCTCATTAAGGAAAGCAACATGACATAAAATCCAAACCAAGACAGAGATCAGGACCATTTCAGGAATGCTGTGTAAAAGGATCCAACGCTCCATTAGGAAGCGAGGAATAGGAGAAGCCCTTGCCGACGAGAGGTAGGACACACAGACATTGACGACCAAAGGCTGTGTATTTTTGGAGAAATGCAGCTCCAATGCTCAGTGTGATTTGATTATTTAATGGATTTGATTCAGGTGTGTCAGGCTTGATGTGATTTTATTGGACTCAATAAGCCCTGACTCACTACTCTCGCTTTCTGTAGCACCCCATTATGGGGGAGATTATAGAGAATAGTTTTCCGTTCCGTGTTAAAACGCTGTGTATCTAGGAAACCAGACCATAATACCGCCTGCTTGTTTATTGCACAGCGAACGGCAGCCGGTGTGTTGTGACGTACGGGGCTCTCTCTCTCTCTCCCTGGTTGGTAGAAATGAGCACTGACCCGGGGCTCTTAAGGCCCGTACCGGGTGCGCAGCCAGCACCAGAATAGAACGGCACAGAGACATGGAACAGAGGAGAAAACCCGTCACTTCTCCACGGCGGCGGCGGCTGTTTATCCAGCCCTCTTCGCTCAGCAGATTAGTGGTTCCTCACCAGAGCGATGTGTCTATTCCGGAGCGGCCACCTCCTGAGAGGCGCCTATTCAGCGTATTTACAGTGGCAGGGGAGACGTATAATCTATTGTGGTTGATGGCGAAGGACATTTGACAGGGATTTATCACAAGTAGGCATGGCTCTGTACCGCGGTGAAAAAAACTCAAGCAGGGCCAGTAGACTGCACTGTGCGAGGTACTCTGGTAGTCAGGCGGCTTAGGACCAGATTTGAGAAAAATGGGGACACGGCGGACAAAAGCACCAAATTTTTTATACAGGTTCTCCATCACCATACCTTTCAATTTAGAGGGGGTTCCACTTAATCAAGATGGTGGAAGGCGGCCATCCTTGGATTTCCAAGAATTTTCGCATGTAAAACCTATAAATGTCATAATATCAGCTTCCAAGTCACTCTAGAAGGTCAATCTTGGTGTCAAAATGTTACATTGCTTGGGTCAATGAATGCAGTAAAAGATGTTAGGAATATCAGTAAAGTGATGTTTTACCAACAGTAGATCATTTTTTTTGCATGCTATTTACACAATTAGTCAAATTAGTTGACAATTATCTTAGTTACAATTAGTCCATGAGGCCAGGGGGTGATCAGTATCATCGGGGGACAAATGCTTCATTGTTTTTTGGCAAGGTATACACCCCTAGTACTAGAAAAATCACGATAGCAGTTGCAGGGGTGGTAGCGAAATCACTTTTTTCAGCTCATGAGGTTATTAACCCCCTAAGATTAAATTCAGTTTTTGAGAACTGGTGTATATCTGGTTTAGGCTCATTGATAGAGGATATTGTTCCAATATCTATAATATGGTGCTTGTTATCACTGGAAAACGGGGACCTTTTAGGCTTTCATTTAAGCCCAGGACTGAAATCTGTCCTGACAAATGCAGAGGTCACATGACGACTTTAAACTAGAAATAAACACACATTTTATCACAATTTCCGCCTAAACGCAAGCTTTCTTTTTATCCTTGGGGCATGAAGGAACATCAGGGACACAAACTCAACAACTTTCAATACTCAAGGCACTCTGATGATTCAGAAAATGTATAATATACCCATACTATTATTTGTGAGAGCCTTAAATTACACTTGTGCAGCCAGCACAAGTCTTCAAAATAGAATGGAGCAATAGAATGGACAGTAGCTCATGCACGGAATGTTGATGGATTTTTGGACAAGTTTGGTTTGTCAGTTTGGTGAAAAGATCGTGGGTTCAGTTGACTGGTTATAACAACACTACTAACTATACCATCTTCAATCAACTTCCAGTGATATTCCAGGGTATTAAATGTAAGTACAAAAATACAATTTTCTCTTGTCCTTTGTGAATTGATGGGGAATAGACAGAGGAGATTATACGTACAGTAGGGCTTTGACTTCGAAACTTCGTGATTCGAATATATAAAAAAAAATCAAAAATTCGAACGAATATTAGGCAGCCCTTAAATAATTCGAAACCTGTTATGGGGCAGGCCAGAGTGAGAGACGTCGGGATACCCATGCAGTCTATTCAATAATATTGCCATGACCCACGGAAAGAGGCAGTGAATGAAGTATTGATTAGACAGCGATTTATTAGAAACATAATATAAACCGTGGAACACGCAAGACCCGGTAACCATAGCAACGCCTGTAAACAAACCTCGCAAAGCCCAATCCAGGGCTGAATCCGAAATACTCATTACTTTATAGTATGCATTTTGTAGTACGCCACAAATAATAGCGCGTCGAATGCTCAGTGTGCATTGTTGTAGTACGGAATCTGAGGGGAGACACTCATCTCCAAACATCCGGTGGAGTTACGGCGCGGTGTTCGGAAGAGTTCAGAGGCGTTTCTACGCATAGCGTAGTACCGTTCTTGGCGTTCTAACGCATAGCGTAGACCGTACTAAGTGTGTAGTACGGTCAAGTAGTAAACACTGGAACATAAAAGGTATGTACTAATAGTATTTCGGGATTCAGTGCCAGGTATTAACTGAAGGCAATTAATGGTCAAAAATAATTATTAATAAATATGGCGAAATATATTCGAATACTAATATTTAAATAAAAACAAAACAAAGCTTTCGAATAATGATTTTTGGGCCAAAAGTTCAAAGCCCATAACGTACAGCCTGTACCTGTAACAGTAGCTTCATGTAAGGCTAAGTAACTTTGTCCAGTGGTTTTAATGTTCATAGTAAAATTCGTCATTGAGAAAAGCAGAGAGCGAGGTTTCTCTTCCAGAAAAAGAAAAGCATGGGCTAATATTAGAGGTAAGAGGTGATAAGGCAGAGTAGGGCCTATTTCTTCAAGGTCAGTCATTGCCATGTGTTTCTGTTTACTGGTAAAATAAAGCCTAATAGTATTATTTTTCTGGTCATATATGCAGGAATCAGAGGAACTGTCATAGACAAGACTGATACTATACGATACAAGACACCAGGGCCATACTTGAACTTAATTGATCTGGGTGCACAATGTGATGGATTGGAACATTGTGTATTCAATTGTATATGCCAAAAAGTCTACTCATGAAACCACTCTCGATTGCCCTTTAAATGCGGATGGATTTGAAGAGAATTCTGATGCCATACAAAATCCTTTCCTGGACCAATGTGAATTATTTCAGGGAGGTGAATCCAACTGCCAGTACCACTTCCTTTTGATGAGGCCCTGTAATGTGGAGCAGTTCGCCAGGCATCGGTGCACAGTGGCATTAAGACTCTTGTCACTTTAAATTCTGTGCAGACAAACTGAAAGAGCACGGAAGAGGGCGAGAGCTAGTTTTTCTGAAACCTGTCTGCAGCTGAGAAACGACAGCGGCGTGAGCTACTCTGGACAAGAGCGCATGTTTGTTTTGTGGAAAGTCTGAATGGACTCAACTTTCACAACTACGAGAGTCTTGATGCATGATGTGATGAATCTCAAGGTTAAGGCCACAGAAACTGGGTGATACAGAACTATTCAGCGCAGACCTTGCGGGTGGTGACCCGTCATGTTGCTTTAGAGGCAAACAAATATCACCCTGACTTGCCTTGACTGGATTTCGAAATCGACATCGATCGCTACTAAGAAACGCCAAAACTCCTCAGACTGTAAAAACCAGAGAAGACAAATCAAATCCAAAGCCATTTGTAGAGCTCTGTCACCATGTGGAAGAATTACTGTGGAAGTGTGGTCAATTCCACCTCGAAGTTACATCACCCCTGCGGTGAACTGTATGGAAAAGCCTTCTCCAGCTCCGGAATGCTTACACAAAGGAAATCACACAAGGTCGCTTCAAGGAACAAGTCCCTGAAGTACTTTCCCTATGCTCAGGAGCAAGCAGAAGATGGGAAAGAATGGTACCTTGTTTTGGAAATCCCAGGCAATGCAGGATATTTGAACGCAGACATTGACTCTGACCAATGTGGAGGATGCACTGATCTATGCCAAGGCTGCCAAACTGTGCGCGTGAAATATTCACTCGCTGGATTCAGGCTCACATGCCTCGTTCCCCTCGGAATGCCAGCAGCAACTCTGTTCCCCCAGTCTCAAGACCCTGGTCACAAATGAAGCTGGTCGGTCAGACCTGAAGGATCAAGCACTACTGAGACCCAGCCTGCCTCACTATCTCACAGACATCTTGGTAACTGTAAGAAGAAGGCTCAACCCTCCAAATCACGACATTCACTGGCAGTAAGCGAATCCAGCCCATGCACCTATCTTACATCGGACTAAGTTATGACACCCAGACCAGGTCAAAGAAAGTGATGAACACAGCTTCTATTGACTTGTGCCTCGGTGTCAGCTATGATCGGAGTGTGGAAGTGGTAGAATCAGGCTGTGCTACAGCTGTCTGCTGAGAACAATGACGAAGAAAGGTGGTTGTGTGTCTGCTCCAGCTAAGCGCAAAGACCTGCTCGACTGTTAGTGCTCTCGAAACAACATTGAACCATAAACCCATCAAGCCACCACAGCCAAGGTTCTTCCATGCACAGCATCAGTCTTTTCAGTTCCCTCCATGTCTAATGTGGGACACTGCCAGGATGAATCATGGCATGCCTTCGCCAGAAACAAAAAGGAATCATCGCTTACCTGACAACTTCACCAAATGGCCGCAGTTGCACTCAAGAAAGGCTAATGTGGCTGTCCAAGAACAACCAATCCGACAAAAACAAGTTGAGGTGAACCTAGTGAGCACATGTGAAAGAGGGAATGCTGATTGAGCATTCACTGAAGGTGATCGAAAAGGAGGAGCTAGACCCAGGAACATGTGGCCTGGTCAGCCTACACGCATGCTCTACATGATGTATCAATGAACCTGCACCTGCCTGCCTCACTCAGCTCTTGCCACTGTTCACGAGAAGGCTGCTAACGGCTTCCATGATCAGCATGGATGGATGTACAGCGTGAAGCCACACAGTTCCTGAATGCCAGGACAGATCCAGTAATGGCTGTGGACGCACCACTGTACGCACTGGCCAAATATTTCAGTGGAACTGGCCCTAAGCACATGGTGAAGACAAAATGTGTAGTCATGTTTGGTGGCCTCGCAATATCGAAATGGCAATGTGGAAGACTATTTGGGTGACTATTTGGAAGCTTGCTGGAGGACCACAGCACTGAGCTGAGGCGGCATTGTTTCATCCACTGGGTCAACAGCCGACTCCCTTCCTCCAAAGCATCCCACCTCACCAGGACAAGACATGCCCATCAGTGAGCGCGACCTGGCACTGGCAAGTGCAGCACAATGCTTCTGTACATGATGGCCTGAAAGGGACCACAATGATGAGAAGACCGAAAGAAGCCTGGAGACAAGACAGTGATACAGAAAGAGTCCAACATTCCAGTACTGGATATCCATCCTCACATGGAACTTCTGGGTCATGAATTTGTGCGGGCCCACAAGGAATAGGATTTTCCACTCTATGGGAGACCATCAAGGCTCTTTTCATGGTTCTTTGGCCCTGACACCGAGAACTACGGCACGATGGATCCCGTCCAAGATTCGCTGACATGGAAAGCTTGCCCTCAATCCATTCACAGGGAAACTATCAAGAACATGGCCATTATGGGGTCGTTAACAAGACCACAAACAGATTCTCTAGCATGCTGCCGATAGATCAGGTCATGAGCAAGATACTAACGATTCTGGTGAAGGTTCCGGGGGTGCAGGGGACTCACAGAAAATCCCTCTGCCTTCAAGAAAGTGATGATCGCAGGGCCTGAACAAGCACAGACTCCTAAAAAGAGTTTGAGGCAGAAGTATAATGTCAGAAGAAGTCAAGAAACAACAACATCAGCTGAGAAGGACTGTCCACACAGAAGATATTCAATAGGCCAAGCCCTCACTGCTGGGTGACGCAAACCATCAGTGGGATGAGCAATCCGTTGCTAGAACGAACCACCCCAGAGCTAGTAACTTACGCTGGACAACATGGGAGGAATGTGATTGACGGTCTGTGTCCAACACTGTCCGCACTGTGGGAATCAGTGCAGGGATCAGTAATCAAGCAACTACAATAAAAGAACAGTGATAGTGGACGCGCACACAACTCCATCCATAGCCTCATCAAAACATAACTTCGCTGCGAAGGCTCTTCAGATGCCCAACATCCCAAGACCAAGAGCAAGCAGGGGGCAGATCTTCAAATGTTGAAGGATGAGTGGCAGTCTTATCTCACGATTGTACATAGCCACCAACACAGACGAGGGGACCTGAGCACCTTCATTGAGCACGAAAACCATGCCATACCCTCCCTCCTACTTGAAGAAGGGAAACTAACGGCTGGGAAAGGAAAGTCAGATCTCTAAACGTCCTTGCACAGAAACACACCGGAACCGTCCTGCTACCTTTTGATGTCAAAGTACTTGACGGAGCGGCTGTGGTCCACTTCCTGTCCCTACCAAGCATCAACCACGTTGGAAGAATATGGCCAGCTGTGTCTTATCCCCAATCATGAAAACCTTGTGGACCTCCTAAAAGAGTTGACCGTCGTCTGGGATACTTACTTCCCCAGCAGTCTAAAAGAGTCAACCAGGGAGAAAGCGAGCAAAGGGTACGACGGATAGGTGTCCCTGTCAGAAACAAGCTGCCGGGGAATTGGCCGGATTTCCTGCGTGAAGAGAACCCTAAAAACAAGGAGGAACTCTTCAGAACTTTATCTCAGGGGAAGATTGAGTCCGGTGCAGAGGGGAAGACTGGTCCTCATCTACTGGACCAGAGTGGTCGGAGCACAGACAACGAGCCCCATCCATGCGTGCCATGCAACCATGAAGAGGCCGATACTAGGAACTGATGCACCTACGTGATGCCATGGAGCATGGCTCTTCTACCTCTTGTGCGCACGTGGATAAGATGTTGTTGTGATCCTCAATTGGCAAGTTCCATCCCTGGCTCACCACAGTATCCGCAAACACTGCAACCATCTGGATCTTTTGGGCACTGGCAAGAACTACAGCTATCTGCATGTAAATACCATCACCACGGCTCTCGGGAAAGGGACAAGTCAACCGCTCCTTCGCCAGTCTTCACTGCTTACACCAGGCTGTGACACCAACCTCAGCGATTCTGGCGAAGGGGAAGAAGGTCAGCATGGAATTGCTGGAACTGCCTACCCAGAGGTCCACACAGGCTCAACTACAGTAGCACAAATCCGCAACACTGCTGTGCCATAGAATGCCCAATCCACTTCCGATGTCTGGAGCGCTTCACTGTTGTTTCTTTATGACAAGACGAGTGAATGGAATCAGTGAAATGGTGCAAGAAGAGAGTTGTTCTGCCAGAAGAAAAATGACATATCCACACCCAAAGGAGCACTGATCCAAGCGAGGTGAAAAGAGTCACTGGTTACTCTGGAGATCTTGGTTTCAACATCCGAAAAGAAACCCAGCAGCACAATACCACGACACCCTGAAGGAATGGGGATGGACACTGGATGTAGAACAGCCAAGGCCCTGGCGTCACGTGTGGAGCACCTTGCAATCCTCAAAAGCTCAGTGAACTAATCAAATGCAGTTGTATAAAGCACTCGTACGGCAAGGTGCTTCAGGCAAAAGCACAGTGGAATTGCACAGGCCTTTGCAGTTGCACAATGTTTTACACAATAAATGACACTAGCAACTAATATGGAAAGGAGGGTGGTTTTGGGGGGGGGGGAAAGGGTAAATGTAATATCTCAAGGGGGACTGAGTTACGAGGTTCCGCTTCTCTCTCTTCCCCTGCAATGCTGGTTGACAGAAGTGCCTGAGTGTAGACTTGTAAAGTCTACGAACGATACTATGGACGATGCACGATGATTTTTTATCACAAGGGAATTGTAGGGAAGGGGTTTTGTTATTTTTGTTGGGCAACCACTGTTCCCCTGTTTGTGCGTACATTAAAGTTCAGTTTACCTTTATAATTCTTGTCCAGAATTAATATATGAATATATTTTTGGCATAAAAAATTATCTACATGATATTCTCAATACTTTAGTTGCATTAATTGAACCAAAGAATAATGTATATTTTGAACCAGAGTTCCTTGCACAGTGGCTTGAAGATTGATTACTCCAGCATTATAGCAAGAAGTTTTGGTCAATCCAAGATGGCCGCCTTTTTTCCACCATCTTGATCTAACTGTTGTAAAACATCACTACCGAATATTCCTTAACATCTTTACTGCATTCATTTGACCCAGGAAATGTTAATTTTTGGACAACCAAGATTTGTACCTTCAAGTGACTTGGAAGCTGATTTTTGACATTATAGGTTTTATCATGCAAAATCTTGAAACCAAGATGGCCGAGCCTCACCATCTTGATTAAGTGGAACCCCTCTAAATTGAAACAGGTATAAGTGATGGAGAGTCATGTGGAAAAAATTGGTGCTTTGTCCGCCGTGTCCATTTTTTGCCTAGAAGACCACCTGACTATGGTATCTGAGGGACGCGGGGAAAGATGTTGGACGGCGAGTCACATCACTCCTTTAAACAGATGTGTTACAGTTTATCATCTACAGACAAGTAGGGTACATTTCTTGTTCACGCTATTAATAGATTGGAATTAAATAGCAAGGGTGATTTGTTTAGCGATATTATGATTGAGTTATAATATGGAAGAGCTGTGTTTGTCGAAAGTTTTTTAATCACTCAGTCATCAGTGACACCAGACCGTCTGGCCCTGTATGCCAGCTTGAGTTCAGTTGTGTTAAATGGTATAGTGGAGATTGGTTTTTTTACTTATTTATCTTTTATTTAACCAAGGTAGAAGTTTATTGGGATAAAAAACTATTTTTTCTAGACACTGCCTAAAGGCACATAGAAACAGACAATAAAATATGTTCCAACCAAATAAGACCAACACAAATTTACACGCAATTAAAAAGTAATTTGCAATTCAAGTGAAGATCGAACACGTACTCCATCTGAGGACGCTATTGCCCTCGGTGTTGAACAATATGCGGCCCATCGTCACTTGTCCGGGAACACGTGCTAAGTCGCCTGCTCCCCTGGCCTCTCCTCTTCCACAGGGGAGCGACAAAGAGTAAGAGGGGAGAAGAAGGAACGCGGAGGCAAGGAGCGAGAGAGAGACGGCCGATGAACGGCCACGCCTTCTCGCCGCCCTCGCCCCACCCAGCGGCGGCCTGCCCCCACTGCGCCGCTCTCTGGTCCAAGGACAGCCTTCATCTGCACCAGTAAGTCCCACGTCCCACGCGGCACGTTGTGGTTTGTTGTGCTGTGTGAAGAAGGGCAACGGCCCATCCATGACGAAGGCACTCCTGTATTAGAAACGATGAAATAAAATATCCAAAACTTGCTAAGACTCGGTGAAGACAATTAGTTTAATAAAAACCT
>OLKM01002172.1:38733-41233 GCA_900291075.1 Melanogrammus aeglefinus
CCCCTATATAAGGGGTCAGGCTGATGAAGTTTGGACTGCCACCATTTGGAAGTTCTCTGTGCCCAGTAGATGAAGTTTTGTATTGATTGTGTCTGTGGGTGTGTGGGTATATGTGTGTGATTGTGTGTGTGTGCAAGGGTTTGTATTGGCTTTGTGTTTTTGTGTGTGTGTGTGTGTGTGTGTGTGTGTGTGTGTGTGTGTGTGTGTGTGTGTGTGTGTGTGTGTGTGTGTGTGTGTGTGTGTGTGTGTGTGTGTGTGTGTGTGTGTGTGTGTCTTTGACTTTTTTTTCCCTGTGAGTTTCATCCATATACCTATCGGTAGTTTCTGCTACTATCCACGGCGTGTGTGCGTGTGTGTGTGTGTGTGTGTGCGTGTGTGTCTGTGCGTCAACGATCTGAATCTTGCGACACACGTGGGTATCTGCGTGCATTGGTCCTGCATTTCTTTGTCTTCCCGGTCAGCCCATTGTGCGAGTGTGTCTCCCTGCATGCATACACACGTGCGTGTGTGTGTGTGTGTGTGTGTGTGTGTGTGTGTGTGTGTGTGTGTGTGTGTGTGTGTGTGTGTGTGTGTGTGTGTGTGTGTGTGTGTGTGTGTGTGTGTGTCTGTGTCTGTGTCTGTGTGTGTGCGTGTATGTGGGCCCACACCTCCACCAGCCTGCCTTTCCCTGTATCAGTAGTATCTGATTGACCCCCCCTGTCAACAAGATATAGTCCCCAGACTGCCGGCGACGAGGACGACGACCTCGAAGCGGACCCCGCCGATAAAGTAAAAGGTATCGGAAAGTCACAGTTAGCATAGACAACAAACGGCACGCAGGCTCCCCCCCCCTCTCCCCCCTCCTCCCTCCTTTCCCCCTCCTCTCTCCCCCCCTTTTCCGAAATGCTAAGGTTAGGCTTTAATTGCGGCGAGAAGCAGCCAGCGGACACAACAGAAGACCCCCCCCCCCCCCCCCCCCACCCAGTAGGTGTCACGACGCGCGGGCCCGGCTGTTGGTGAATAGTTCACATCGTACCACGTGTATACACAGTGGACCTTCTGCTCCCCCCCTCCACCTCCCCCAACCCCAACCCCGGTCGCCTGAATAGGAGGCTGACATAAATATAAAATTAGTAAATGCCACTGTAGCCGTAGTTAAATATCACAGGCCGGTGACCACACACACACACATACACACACACACACGCGCGCACGTAGAGTCGCTCTCTGGGGGGTTTTGGGGGACGGGGGTGGGTGGGGGGATGTTGGGGGGTGGGAAGGGAGCAGGGGTGCTGGCTTGGCTGCTATGCAGGCTTTCTTTGTGTGGGATGTGTGTTGTGTGTGTGTGTGTGTTGTGTGTGTGTGTGTGTTGTGTGTGTGTGGTGTGTGTGTGTGTGTGTGTGTGTGTGTGTGTGTGTGTGTGTGTGTGTGTGTGTGTGTGTTTGGGGGGGTGTCAAATGTAGAGCATGGGAGGGAAGAAAAGAGGAGAGGAAAGAGGGAGGAGGGAAGGAGAGGAGGAGGGAGAGGGGAGAGGGGAGAGGGGAGTGGAGGAGAGAGGGGAGTGAAGGAGAGATGGGGGAGAGAGGGGAGTGGAGGAGAGGTGGGGGAGAGGGGGGGAGAGAGGAGCGAATGGGGAGAGAGGGGGGTGGGGGAGAGAAGGGGGGAGAGAGGAGAGAATGGGGAGAGGAGGAGGGAGAGATAGGAGTGTTAGAGCGAAAGGGGGAGAGAGGGAGGAGGGAAGGAGAGAAAGAAGGGGCGAGAGAGGATTGTAGGGGATATGGGGGAGACAAGGAGGGAGAGAGAGGAGTGTAAGAGAGATGGGGGAGAGAAAGAGGGAGAGAGAGGAGTGTAAGAGAGCTGGGGGAGAGAGGAGGGGTTTGGGGGTCTGGGATAGATGCGGGGAAACATCTGTATAATGTCAGAGGCGGGTCGGGGCCTGCCAAGGGCCCCCGCCCCCTCTCCGTCTGAGTCGGAGCGCTGGTATTATACACAAGGCCTTTGCAGCGTTCATATTGAAGTCATCACATAAAAACCTGGTTGTTTCTTCACGAGTTAAGCGTCGTCTAATCTCTCGCCTAATAAAGTTTCTTTGAAGCGACAAAGGAACAAAGAAATGGGGGGGATGAAGGTGCAGAGGGGTCTCGTTGTACTGCGGGGGGGTGGGGGGGGTCAAAGAGGACGCTGGATGACAGGGTGACAGTCGATGACAAGATCCTGAGTGTCAGTGTAAACCGCTGCTGGTAGTGACTTGATGTTTAAGACTTTAAGACCACCTTGAATGGAATTACAATGTTCTGTTGTTTCTGTTATTGTCCATTCACGTCCAAATTGTGTCCAGGTTGCCTAAATTATGTTTAAAATACCACATTTTCTTTTTAATACTAGGCAGGGAGGAGAGAAGGCTGTCTTTAAGTCTTTTTAACACGCTCTCTCTCTTACTTACTGTCTTACTCACTTTTTTCACTCCTGCTCACTCTGCGATACGGGATGCCCCTTGGGGCACACATACATACGCACACGC
>OLKM01002172.1:46233-47249 GCA_900291075.1 Melanogrammus aeglefinus
ACATCCTTTGTACTCCTTTCCCTTTCTTTGTCAGACTTGAGGGGGGGACGTACGTCACCTGGGCATACACGTCTCAAAGTCTGCTTAATCCATTTATAATGGGCCACTGTTTACTTCAACATGAAACATGGGTTCTCACAGGGGCACGCCACGGCCAACGCGTCACCCTGCGCTGTTGTCGTTTGCGCGTTTGTTTGTCAGCGAGGCGGCGAGCAAATTCTGTTTTCCTTCTCCTGCAGCGCAAGGGAGATCACAGCCTCGCAAGAAAACAAGAACACACGCTAAATAATAAAACAAATTACAAATGCTTTTAGCGCAACTTTCCTCAGTTGCGTGCCAAGAGATCGGAATTTGAATATCTATTATTCACGCCGGCGTCTTGGTAGCACGAGGTGCTAGCGGTTTGTTTACTAAACATGTATTATGCCTGGGATCAGAGTGTGGGGGTTGCATAATGCATGGCTCTTCCCTCATGCCCTCCTGCCTGCTGTTTGTTTGCATGACTGAAAGGAAATATGTTGTGCTTTCTGGCGTTTCCCCTCGCATTAAAAATAGAATAATGCACCGCAGCAGAACGCATGCTTTTTCTGCCGCTTAGCCATTCTCCCTGACATGAGTATTACAAATTTAAGCTTTTGTGTTTGTGTGTACGTGTTTGTGTGTGTGCGTGTATACTGTACGCATTCATGTCTGTACTTATGCATGAATTGAGTATGTATGAATGTTTGTTAAAGAAAACATGTTACGCCGCATTTGTATTCATGTGCATACATATGTACACATATGTAAACGTTCACACCGTAATCGAGAACGAATGCATCACCTCTCTGTCTACAAACGCCTTTGTAGATAGCTCTCTCTCTCTCTCTCTCTCTCTCTCTCTCTCTCTCTCTCTCTCTCTCTCTCTCTCTCTCTCTCTCTCTCTCTCTCTCTCTCTCTCTCTCTCTCTCCCTCTCTCTCTCTCTCTCTCTCTCTCTCTCTCTCTCTCTCTCTCTCTCTCTCTCTCTCTCTCCCTC
>OLKM01002172.1:57042-60962 GCA_900291075.1 Melanogrammus aeglefinus
TGTGGCAAACACGTTTTAAGGCGGTACGTTCGCATACTTCTAGACTACCTTAAAACAATGACATGTGGACGAGGAGGCTGCGGGTTCACGACCTGCGTACACACACGCGAACGAATGCACGGACGCACACGCGCACACACACATACACACACACACACACACACGCACATGCACGCACGCACACACACACACACGCACACAGGAGCACGCACACACACACACGCACACGCACACAGACACACACACACAGCACATGGGGAGTCGATTGTGTTCCAGTAATGAGGAGTCTGCTGTAGAATGTATTTCAACTATTACAGCGGATTGTCGGAGTTAGGCGACGGAAATGTACATTTGAAATGTACATTTACACACACGATTTGTTCAGAGTTTAGTTTGTGTGGATTATTTGCACTCGGAAACACTGGTATTCAGAGATTTGAATTAGCGATAAATTCACATTTTATTCTAAAGTATTATGTACTAAGGACACTCTTTATTGAACTCAACTATGAGAACTTTGATTTTCATGTCCCCACATTCGAGAAACTTTTATTTATACTAATTGACTGTACCCGTCACAGCCCTACTTTCAATCCCAGCCGTGAGTGACTCCTGTGGGTCGAAGCGGTTCTCTAATCCCCATCAGGACGGATAAAGATTGACCGAGGGTGTGGGGCTCAGCAGACGCTACAAGAGGCAGGGCCATCGTTTGGGCTATGAGAGGAGACGATTGGTATTCAAATCCAGATCGCTTAGAGGTGAATAACAAGCTAACGCTGGACTAGTGAGGTCTCAAGGACCAAGGCCTCTGGAGCCTACCAATGGTTTACCCAGAGGTGGTGACTGATACAAGGAGGGGGGGGGGGGGTTGGGGGGGGGGATATGGGGAGGAGGTGGGGGCGCAGAAAGACTTTGTTAAATGAATTAAGTTGGCAGACTTGCACACCGTACACGCATGCGTTTCTACCCCCACACGCACACACACACACACACACAGATGTTGTCTACAAACACACACACACACATACAGAGCAAACACACACACACACACACACACACACACACACACACACACACACACACACACACACACACACACACACACACACACACACACACACACACACACACACACACACACACACACAGACAGACACACAGACGATACCAGTCGACTGGGTCAAAGTGACGGTCGCCTGAAAACTTTTACCTTAGGCCGCATAAAATTCCACATTAAATCAACATTGCAATCATCCTGTTTTGGATTTAGTTTCAAATATTCAGAATTAACATATTTAGATTGTAACCCTCTCAGAGATCCTCTAGGGGTAACCAACTGTTTTGGTTCATCAAATGTTTTGCGAATCATTTAAAAAAACAGGTGTGTGTGTGTGTGTGTGTGTGTGTGTGTGTGTGTGTGTGTGTGTGTGTGTGTGTGTGTGTGTGTGTGTGTGTGTGTGGTGTGTGTGTGTGTGTGTGTGTGGGTGTGTGTGTGTGTGGGTGTGTGTGTGTGTGCCGGTGTGTGTGCCGGTATGTATGTGTTTTCGGGCAGAAGTACATTTAAAAAAAAACTGAAATGTATTTTTTTGGACGCCATGTTTGCATGTGTGTGTGTGTGGTGGGTGGGTGTGTGTGTGTGTGCGTTCGGTGGTGTTTTCGGGCGGAGGTGACAAGTCTGGTAGCATCTTCGGGAGTGTGAGGAAGTTCCTCTTGTGGCGTCAACTTCACTGGGTTATTACTTTTTTCAAACCATCACCTTCCGCCAGAAGGTTGCTATTTATTTTGGCGAGGCGGCAGCTTGTCTAATTAACTCTTTAGCCCCTTTCCACCGCCTCGACGTGACGGGAGCAGGTGTGCCAACCAAAACAAAGCCCACCTCAGCCACAGGCCGGTTCCTCTCTCCGCGGTCCTCCAGCGCACGTGCAGATCGACAACACAAAAGAACACACATCGCCTGCTCTACTTCTGACCTTTTCACATTATTCCGCTGGGGTTTTTGGAATTTTTTGTGTTGATTATTTTTCCTCGCAATGGAAAATTCCTACGGAAGACCAGCAAAAAGGTAGCTTCCAGTTTTACTATTGCCAAACCGTTCTCGCGCGCCTTTGTCACAATTTTTGCCGCGATTCTTTCTCGGAAGAGTTCTGATTGCAAGTGAACTTTAACGGTGTGTATTCTCGACAGACAAGGAGTGTTTGTATTGAAACAAGAACAGACAATCACAGTCAATCAACTTCAGCTTACTACCTTGTATATACGGAGACAAAAATGTGTCCAAAAATATGAACTTATTCTAGTTTGCACTGCGTTCGGCGCCAAGTAAACAACGGCGAATAAATGAACAATAACAACCGTCCATCATCTAAGGTAACATCAATTTCACCCCCAAATTCTCTCTTGTCAAACGTGGAATGTACAACCACATAAAACGCAGCCACACCTGCAAACCGCTACTTGGTATTTCCCCCTAGAGGGTTATGGTATGCAGACGTGGGCTGACCCATTCCCCCATTGGGGGGGGGGGGAGACAGAGAGCACAGGTGTGCGTTTCAACCCCCCTACCACCCTCCTCGCCCCTCCTTCCCAACCTCCATATCATCTTTAAGAATGAATAATGATACCCACACCTCGTATTGTTTATTTGCATGACTTCTTCCTTTTTCTATATATTTTCTCAGCCTGTGAAGAGGGTTTTCCCCCCTCGCTCTCTGGACGCCAACGCAACGCAGGTTTTTTATAATGGCTGACAGATGTGGTGACCTGCTGTGCAAAGGGAGAAAGAGGGAGAGAGAGAGAGAGAGAGAGAGAGAGAGAGAGAGAGAGAGAGAGAGAGAGAGAGAGAGAGAGAGAGAGAGAGAGAGAGAGAGAGAGAGAGAGAGAGAGGAGAGGGAGAGAGAGAGAGAGAGAGAGAGAGAGAGAGAGAGAGAGAGAGAGAGAGAGGGAGGGAGATGAAGGGGGAGAGAGAGAGAGAGAGATGAAGGGGGAGAGAGAGAGAGAGCGAGAGAGCAAGGTGTTTGTTTGCACAAGCCGGTTCCTCAGACTAAACAGGCGATCGGCGGCCCAGCTGCTGTGGATCAGGACGCGCCGGTATGGAGGAATCGGGTGTGTGTGTGTCTGTGTGTGTGTTTGTGTGTGGATGTGTGTGTGCGTCTGTGAGGCAGGGTGCAGTTTGGTCGGGAAAGGGGGGTCTTTAACCCGTCCACCTGGCTAAACAACACGATGGACCCTCAGAAGGACCCTCAGAGGAGGAGGAGGCAGTCGGACAGCTAGCCTTGCGGCGCCGGCGGCCGTCGTGCTAACATAAGTGACACACACACACAGTGAAATCCCTGCCCCGAAACACCTCTGTCGTTTTTGATTTAAATCAAAGCAAAGTAAGTTGATAAATATACAAGTCTCAAATGCGTAAGATGTATATATTTATATATATGGATTAAAGTGGCTGGGTTGGACGTAATAAATGGAGAGGGAGAGACAGAGTGAATGAGAGAGATACTGGGAGAGAGAGACTGGGAGAGAGAGATAAAGATACAGGGAAAGTAGGAGAGAGAGAGAGAGAGAGGACGAAGAGAGGCAGGGCGAGGTAAAGAAAAGGAGAGAGAGGGGTGAGGGAAGAGTTGAGGGGATGTTCACATGAGAGAGGTCAGACTGTGATGAAGAAGAAAAGATTCCCAGGCTCTGTATTTAGTCTCTGGAAAGCTGCGAGAGGATGGGGAACGCGTGTTTCCCGTCTCCTCATCTTCGTTTCTGTGTGTGGTGGTACGTCACACACACACACACACACACACACACACGCACACACACACACACACACACACACACACACACACACACACACACACACACACGCACACACAGCAGGTGACCGTGGTAACACGAAACCCCCTGACTCACAGACGTACTATGCAAGTAGATAATAT
>OLKM01002172.1:61049-66049 GCA_900291075.1 Melanogrammus aeglefinus
GGGGTGGATGGAGGCATTTGGTTTACATTAAAGCCCCCGGGGGCTCAGCTGTGCACGTGGATTCACGAGTGTGCATGTGAACAGACTCTTAACAGCCCAGTGGCCGCAGTCAGACGTCGTCAATCTGGTGTCATTCTGTTTAATAAGAATCATAAATCAACTTAGTTGCCTGGGTAAACAACGTTAAAACAGACCCCGAAAGAAGAGCACTGGGTTTGATTTAGCAGGGTAGGGGGGGGGGTCGTAGTTTTAGCTAGAAACGGGCAAACACTGCAAAGTGCAGAATATATTGTAAACGGTTGGAGCTACAGCGCACCACAGGTGTGGGAAGTTTAGGCAAAGGCAGAAAAAAACAAACCTGAACTAAAGGTTGCACACACACACATAGACACACACTTCATAGTGTACACACACACACACACACACACACACACACACACACACACACACACACACACACACACACACACACACACACACACACACACACACACACACACACACACTCACACACACACACGCTCACACAGGCCCACTGTGGTAGAGTAGGAAGAGGGGTAAGACGGAGGAACTACGTTGGTAAGGTGGAGGGTCAGGGGTTTTAGAGGACTTTAGGAGCCCTGTAGAGCCCCGACTGTTTCTGTTTGTCGGCTGTTTCTGTTTGTCGGCGTCAAAGGGAAATCTGCTCGTTTCATTGGCCGACGCAACCGCAACCCCAGAGAATATGGAGGAAATGTCCTAATTTCCTGTATTATTTTGTGGCACACCTGTGTGTGTGTGTGGGTGTGTGTGTGTGTGTGTGTGCGTGTGGGTGTGTGCGTGTGTGTGTGTGTGCGTGCGTGTGTGTGTGCGTGTGTGTGTGTGTGTGTGTGTGTGTGTGTGTGTGTGTGTGTGTGTGTGTGTGTGCGTGTGCTGTGTGTGCGTGTGCGTGTGTGTTTAGTCATAGAATGTCCTGGAAAGATGTACGTGGAAATAGCAAGTCAGAAATTATACTAAAAGCAAAAGGGGTTCATGAAGTTTCGTAATGTTTTTAACGTTTAAAACTAATGGCAATTCCAGTTTTTGAAATGCTTCGTTAATCTTCCATTGGTCGACCACGTTCAAACCTCTTTCAAGTTGCTCCATCGTGGGTTTGATTGAGTTCTAAGAGTTACTTTTTTGTATATTATCATTTATGTCTTTGCCATATTTTCCCCCACAAGTATAATCCACTGTTAATTCATCCGTCTGAGAAACCCAAATAATTATAAAAGTATACAATTTATTATTTCGACACTCGACAGTAATTATCGGCCCATTTTAAAAAATCAAAAAATAGCATTGTTTTGCTCTTACTGTCATTGTTGTAAAAACCCACGTAGCAGCTGGAGTTGGTTAAATAACAAAACGAGACTCACTTGGAAAATAATATCAACGTGCAAAGCAGACGTGGAGTTTTTCATCGTAAATATTAACGACCAATTAGCACCCTGTTAGTCTTCACAAATATCCAAATATAATGAGCGTGATGTTTGCAGAAACCATTCCCATTCTATTAATCTGCAACAATAGCATCCGCGCGTGTAAATTACAAAACCATTCTGTTTATTGAAGGCATGACTCGAGAGAAAAGCAGAGCTTTACCCCCAACAGACGACACAACCTCCACCGCAGAAAAAAAAGAAACCGTATTTCCAGCAGCCTCCCCCCTTTCCCCCCCCCCACTTGTCTCTCCCCATGATGGAGGGCGACACACACACAGATAGCATCAATCTTTCACAAGCCCCCAGGACAGGACAACACGGCGGTGACCCCTTCGTTGTTCCCTTCCCATTACCACCCTGTGTCCCTTCATAAATAAAGCCGCGCAACCGAGCTCCATTCACACACACACACACACACACACACACACACACACACACACACACACACACACACACACACACACACACACACACACACACACACACACACACACACACACACACACACACACACACACACACACACACACACACACACACACGCACACACAAACACACACATAAACACACAGAAACACAACAACATGCTGCACGGGGGTCTCCTGCTACAGACCACTTGTACCCGGACCGGCTTAACCGAGTGCCGGGTGGGGGGGGGGGGGACTGAACACAATATCCAGAGGGGTATTACTTCGACCCGTGATGGAGCAACACACCACCACCGCTCCCTCCCTTCTCGCGTGTGACTACAGGATAGGTTACATAATGCACAGTGTGAGCGCCCATCTAAACACACGGTACCCGGTCACACGCGCACACACTGCTGCCGCCGCCGCCGCCGCCGCCACGGTTGGGGAAAAAACACCCGAATGACTGACTGCATGACTGGATTGGATGACTGGATGGATGACTGTGTAATGTACTTTAAGGGGGACCTCCGTCGGTTCCCGTCTCGCTGACTGGCTGCGTGACTGGCTTTCCGGATGAATGAATGGTTGACTGGTTGAGTGTTGTGTTATGTATTGGCGGGGAGCGTCGTCATTGACTGTCTGACTGACTGCCTGTCTCGCTGACTGACTGCCCTACTGCCTCGATGAATGACTCGCTGAGTGTAATGTAATACTTGTGGGGACCTTCGTCATTCACTGTCTGACTGACTGCCTGTCTGACTAACGCCATGCCTGCCTGACTCACAGACTGACTGCCTGTCTGGCTGACTGAATGGATGGCTGGTTGACTGAAGTGCGGTGCAATCTACTTGTGGTGGGGACTTGAGCCGTGGTTCCCACTGGGGCTCAGTATAGCTTCCCAGCCACATCAGAGTCAGTGGGGGGAGTTTAAACTACGCACCCAGGCTTTAGATAGGCCTCTACGGGGGTTCAAAACCAGTCTGGTGGTTACCAGAGATAGAATCTACAGCACAGCTGTGAACGTGTCTACATATGCCCCCGCACATACGCTACCTATCAACGCCAGTGTACAGACAAGTCTGCGTGAACTGCAGGGGAAGCGCAACACCATCGGAACGTGTGAGTTTGTTTTTTTGTGTTAAGATGAAGGAAGCGCTATTGGGACTTCGCCGCAAACCTCCGTGACATCATGTCTGCGATTGGGGAATAGGTGCTTCGTATTCAGGCAAAGGAGAGAAATAGTGAGACACAGAGAGAGAGAGAGAGACAGACAGAGAGAGAGAGAGAAGGAAAGAGACAGAGAGAGGGGAGGAGCGGACGATTCTGCTCGGATCTCCTCGCTGCCGTTTATTCGCTGATTGCGGGGAAACGGTGTAGGATTAAATCTGCATCCTTTGGGCTCATAGCCTCCCTCTACCTGGAAATGAAGAAAAAGAGAGGTGCAAGAGAATAGCAAGCGAATGAATGAGTGAATGAGGGAGAGAGAGTGAGAGGGGGAAACAAAGAAAGAGAGGGAGACTGGGATAAGAAGAGACAGAGGTAGAACCTAGACAGAGAAATATGGCAGCGCAGTGGCTTTGGAGGTGAAACATAGCGACTGAATGAACGAGTGACTGAAACAAAGGAGTAGAGACGAAGACGGAGACCGAGGAAGAAAAGAAGTATCACATTGGGAGTGTACAGGGTAATTAACAGAAAACAGAGAGAGAGCGAGTGTGAGAGAGAGAGAGAGAGAGAGAGAGAGAGAGAGAGAGAGAGAGAGGGAGAGGGAGAGGGAGAGGGAGAGAGAGAGGGAGAGAGAGAGGGAGGGAGGGAGAGGGGGAGAGAGAGAAGAGAGAGAGAGAGAGAGGGAGAGAGAGAGAGAGAGAGAGAGAGAGAGAGAGAGAGAGAGAGAGAGAGAGAGAGGGAGAGGGAGAGGGAGAGAGAGGGGAGATGGAGAGAGAGTGAGAGTGAGAAATATTACAACCGGAGAGCAAGGCGATGCGTGTTGTGATGTCAGTGGCTACGCGGGTGGTGTCGGGGAGGTGGGGTTACAGCAGGCTGGGAGGTGGAGGTGTTCACAATTAAGCCCACCTCCAAGAAACAAAGGAGACAGAGGAATTCATATTGACACAGTCAGAGACCGAACTGCTTCTCTTGTGTCTGTTGGTTCAGGCTCTGCCACCTGGAATTATTTTTTTACCTCTAAAGTCAATGATGATATGTATGTGTATATATATGTACGCTTATTTTGGTTGGTCAAATTTTGAAATTGGTTTTCAAGCATTTCCTCTTACTTCAGGATGTTTCTTAGCCTACATGCACACACACACACACACACACACACACACACACACACACACACACACACACACACACACACACGACACACACACACACACACACACACACACACACACACACACACACACACACACACACACACACACACACACACACACAGCTCCGGTGCGATGGAATTCCTGCTTGCGTGCCAAGTGTTTTTTGATCTCGTCGGCTTGATCTTGCACACCAAAACCATAACCCTGCATATAACCCACACACATACGCACACACACACACACACACACACACACACACTCAAATACATAGTCCCATACAGGTAGGCATGCTGCTCATGGCACCCCATCAGACACACAAACACACACACACACACACACACACACACACACACACACACACACACACACACACACACACACACACACACACACACACACACACACACACACACACACACAGACCTACAAACGCAGTCACGCACACACATAAAAGCTACATTGCATGTACACATCAAGCTACACGCGACAACATTACACGGCATCAGCCAGGCCTCCAAGTGGATCATTATTTACTAAACACTTTGCCTAACAAGCGTCGCCCGATTCCCCTACAGGCCTGGGAAGTGAAGCCTCAGAGCGTTCATGGCAGCGGGGCCCTGCCCGTCAGAATGGATGCGTTGCAAAGCAGATTACGCACATTAACGCAAACCGTTCTAGGTATGACAGCTCTAGCTAAACATGACAAATTCCATAACGGCAGTCGGAAAGAGGGGGGACAGGGGGGACAGGGGGGTAATTTTGCTCTCCCTGGATATTAAGAAGCACGGAATAACAAAGGCATTAGC
>OLKM01002172.1:73549-81734 GCA_900291075.1 Melanogrammus aeglefinus
GTGTGTGACCCTGTTTGTGTGTGAGTGTGTGCTGTGCATGCGCGTGTCTGTCCACGTGCACGGCTTAATGCACCCATCGGCACGTGCGCGTGCATGTTTATGCGTGCGTGCGTATGATTGAATGCATTGTGAATCGACATAGGTGTGTGTGCGAGTTGAAGTCTGGAGTCACCATTGTTTGTGTGTTGTGAGCTTCTGCGTGGAAATGCGTTTTCGTTGTACACGTCGTCGTCCCCCACCCCTTCCCCCACCAGCGGAGAGGTGATTAAGAGTTGCCAACAGGCACGCGCGACAGGTGAGTGCATCGTAGCACCGTGGCAGCTGTGGCATCTGTTGAGGTGACGGCTCAGCCCGCTTCACCCCCCCCGCACCCCCCACCCATGTGTGAGTGTCAGTAGTGTTGCCGGCTGGCAGTAAGAGGGGGTGAAAATACAGTTTTAGTGACATAAATGACTTCTCTGTGTGAGGTTCACAACAACACTCGCTTTCCCTGCTTTCTTCGTTTTCAGTCAGTTTGGGAGAGGTGGAGCGACCAACGCAGTCACCTATTCTATGGGGTTTTCATGACGTTGGCCTATATATATGGAAATTATTTTTATAATTTCCATGCTGTTCGAGTTAAGGTTGAGGTGAAAGAAAAAATTAGTTGGATTCATGGTTTGTGTTTGCGATTTTTTTTAATGAACTCACTAATTCAATTTTTCCCCAATTGGTGGTGCGGAGAATTTCGCTCACTGCGGCCCATTGCCGCCACCTATTGACGGACATAGGTCATAGCACTCATTGTATTGGAGGTTGACTCACGCACTGAAGTGAAGTGCTTTTCCTCACGCAGCAGCAGACCACGTCTTATTATTTCAGGGCATGAATGTTTTGCAGATTTCCCGAGCAAGAAACCATTCGAATAATCACATTAAGGTCAAATAATTTGGAAACAGTGACGTGAAAGTTGTGAATTATGACTTGAGTTTAATATGTAGTGGGTAGTCATTTGGTCACCGCTTTTTATCCAAAGAGATCTAGAGTCAATGTGTCATGAACAAGCTGGGAGGGGTAATGTCATCTAAGGCAGCTCAAGTATACTGCAGACTTTAGCGTCCCAAGTCAGAACCTTTTGGCAGCGAGGCAAACCACCCTCACCACAAGACCTGTCCCACCTCAATGTTTTCCGCCGATTCAGATTCTTGACATCATTTCCCTCTTGATCGTGTCCAGGACCCATGGCTCCCAGTCCCCAGTGGTGACGATATCTCCCCAATCCCAACTCTCTGGTTTCCCAATCCACCCCCGCTCCCATCAGCGCTGTAGAGCGTCTTTGTGTTTTCCGATGACCGACGACTCAGATGATGAACTGCGATGATCCCAATAAAAGTTCAGCCCTATAGGCCTGCACGGTGGTCTGGACGCTCGCTACTTTTGCACGAAAGTGCATCAACGGTTGTAATCGACATTGGGGAATTAATTGTGTCAGCGTGTGTGTGTGCGTGTGTGTGTGTGTGTGTGTGTGTGTGTGTGTGTGTGTGTGTGTGTGTGTGTGTGTGTGTGTGTGTGTGTGTGTGTGTGTGTGTGTGTGTGTGTGTGTGTGTGTGTGTGTGTGTGTGTGATGTGTGTGTGTGTGTGTGTGTGTGTGTGTGCGTGTGTGTGTGTGTGTGTGTGTGTGTGTGTGTGTGTGTGTGTGTGTGTGTGTGTGTGTGTGTGTGTGTGTGTGTGTGTGTGTGTGTGTGTGTGCGTGCGTGCGTGCGTGCGTGTGTGTGCGTGTGTGTGGTTTTGTGTGTGAGAGAATATCAATAATGTGTCCCGGTGAAGCGATCCAATATGTGCATTCATATTCAGTATATGGTTTTGTATTTCGGCACTCAGGACTCCACCTCCTGTGTATATTTTCAAAACATCTCAAGACTCGCAACAAGAGCACAAGAGCATGAGAAGACTGACGAAAACATGGGAAATCAACATGTTAATGAAAGCCGTTTGAAGAATTAATTCCACGCTCACACGCATCTCCAATTCTTGGGTCTAGACTCTTCTGCCCACCCCCCGTCAGAATAATGAAAATCTATATTTACCTTCCATAATTGCTTTGGCCAATTACCCGTAAACATCACACACCACTTTGTAGTTGGAGGGTATAGTGTCCACACTCCATAATGATTGGAGGAGAGTTCAATCGTTTCTTTCGCTGCTATAAAGACGAAATGCGGACGAGAGTCCTTCGATTTCATTACCGAGATACAAGACACGCGCTAATAAGATTGTAAAACATTAATTCCTTCAAAGCTTTGATGAGGCATGTGTGGCTGTCCATCGGGAGGTATGATCGTGTTATTTTCCCAATTTTTTGGCCAAAAGTCTGTTGTAAGTCTATCACTTATGCATGACTACACCGAGTTTAAAAGTACCTGGTTGGTTTGGTCAGTATTATTTAATTAGAAAGGTTGTGTTGTTTATTACCAAAACAAAGCTTGGAGTTTGTTACGAATCTGTCTCAAGCTGCGTGGATTTAGGGCCTTCATTTGGACTTTTATCCATTTCAGCATGCAGTGAATCGAGGTTAGGACTCAAAATGGACCAGAGGGGTCATGCGTCTTGCTAAAGGTTGCCAACAGGTAATGCTGGAGCATTGAAGACTCCATTTTTGCCAGGAAGTCAAACTACTTGAATGAGCTTTTGTGCCACAAACATTATTACAAGTACTAGCCACCAGCAGACTAAAATGGAGTCAGGCTTATAACAAGGTTTACTGCTCTGTGACGTCTCAGTGCCTCAAGCTCAAATCAGACGTCTGCGTCACATGTATGTAAAGGTCAACGTCAGAGATCAACGTCACTATTCAGAGTAGTGTACACAACGCTTTGGCCAATCGCAGAGTAACTAACCCACAGTCCAATGAATACATTCATACCTTAGTTAACGTGAACACCATTACCGTAGAAACCATGATCACCATTAGTACAACAAATGGTGAAAGTGGTCCAGTATTGAGCGAGAATGCTTTGGCCATAATCTGCAAAAAACGGGCTGTGATTTAATGTTTGGTAGCGTTTGGTCTGTTTGTTATTGTGTCCGACCAAGTCTTGCTGAAGGAGGATTCTCGCTCTAACATTTTGTCGTTGCAGGAAATGTTCCTATTCTCATTACAATCTCAACACTTCTTGAGAGTCATTCAATTCTTCCTCAAACTTGTCTTTACCCTCAATACTGGGCAAATTTCATAATTAGTTGTCTATTCGGCCCAAAATTATCTGAAAATAGGGTTGAGGTTAAAGTTTCAATTTAATTAATGGTTAGTTAAAGTTAGCTTATTGCGGCATTAACTTATGTTAATTAATGATTAAATAATGTACCTTTGTTGTAAAGTGTGACCCATGATCTGTGTGTGTGTGTGTGTGTGTGTGTGTGTGTGTGTCTGTGTGTGTGTGTGTGTGTGTGTGTGTGTGCGTGTGCGTGTGCGTGTGCGTGTGTGTGCGTGTTTGTCATAAATTCAAAACTTGTTTATCAAAAAATGGGCTTTATTACATTTTGTGATCCCAAGGCAATGAGTATAAAACATAGATGTTACATCCAAATTAATTATTTGGGATTAAACTTTAATAATCCTGCTGGAACATTAAAGTTCAAATGCACTTAATTAAATCAAATATAACAACAGCAACAACAATAATAATAAAAAAAATAATAATATTATATATATTTAGGAATACATGGATTAAAACATAAATACACTTAGAAAATGACATTTAAAGGACAGACAAGACAATGGACATTTAAGACGCTGAAGTGAGTAAATACACAGTAGATATACTTTTAGACAAATCTGCCAATGTTTTCGATAAGGCACAAACATCTCAACTGCTGTGGCTCTAAATCCTTTTTTCTTCATTAAAACCAATGGCAGCTTTCAGTTATAAAAATACAAAAAAAGGACACTTTTGGTGGTATAGGCACGTATAACTTTGTACAAACTGTATCAAGGCGTTCAAATCGTAAAAGGCTACAACAAGAGCCATCCATCCTTTACAACAATTGACTTCTTAAAAAAAAATGTCTCCCTTTGGTTTTTTAGATTTGTTTTTGATGAGTTGATCACTGTGTGTGTGTGTGTGTGTGTGTGTGTGTGTGTGTGTGTGTGTGTGTGTGTGTGTGTGTGTGTGTGTGTGTGTGTGTGTGTGATTGTGTGTGTTGTCTGAGTGTGTGTGTGATTGTGTGTGTTGTGTGAGTGTGTGTGTATGTATGTGTGTGTGATTGAGTGTGTGTGTATTTTTGTGTGTGTGTGTGTATGTGCGTGTGTGTGTGTGTGTGTGTATGTGCGCGTGTGTGTGTGGGTGTGCGTACGTGTGTGTGTGCAGGCTCTATCCGAGAGAGGAAGAGAGAGTGAGGACGAGTGAAAGAGCGAGAGAGAGAGAGAGAGAGAGAGAGAGATCTTCCTCTTATCCAATGGGGGCGAAGGATATGCCAAAGTCTTGTTTATGTCTCTTCCCTAACCCTTCCGAGGTTTTGAGCCAGTGCTTCTGTGACGGCCTTTGGGGTGGGGGTGGTTGAGGGGGGGTGGTAGTGATGGTGGTGGTATGGGCGGTGGAGTTGGATTGGGGTAATGCAAGCATCGGCACCATTCAAAAGCGTCAAAAACGTTGTAGCCGCAGCCAAACTGCGTCCCATGATGCATTGGGTGTAGGAATCGTACGGGGTTCGGGTTGGTCCAAGGTCATGAAAACGGGGAGGTGGGGTGTGGCCCCTTATAGGTCCTCGTCGTCCTCGGCCGAGCTGAAGCTGCTCCGCCGGCTGCCGTCGTTGGAGCCGCCGTGGGCGGGGCCATCGTGGGCGTGGCCGGAGGGGGCGTGGCCGGCGGCGGGCGAGCGGGAGGACAGCAGGGGGTCGGCGCCGAACGGCGACAGGGCGTCGTCCATCAGGATCTCGTCCAGCCGCTGGTGCTCCTCCTCTTTGAGGGTGGTGCCGAAGAAGTCGGTGAAGTGCGAGAGCGGGTCGGAGAAGGAGGTGGCGGCCCCGTCGCCGTTGACGACCGCCGAGGAGTGGGAGGAGGAGGTGGAGGAGGTGGAGGAGGAGGAGGAGGAGGAGAGGGGCATGGCGCCCAGGCTGGCGAGGCCGTGCTGGAGGTAATCGGCGTTCATGTCGTCCTGGTAGTGGGGTGGAGGTGGTTGTTGTTGCTGCTGTTGTTGTTGTTGCTGTTGCTGTTGCTGTTGTTGTTTGAGGAGGAGGGAGGAGAGCTCTACCGTGGCCATGCCGGCAGACATGTTGCCCAGGCCGTTGGCTCGTGCCTGGAGCTCCAGCTCCTGGAAGGAGGAGGAGGAGGAGGAGGAGGAGGAGGAGGAGAAGGAGGAGGAGGAGGAGGAGGGGCGAGAGAGAGAAGAGAAAGAAGAAGAAGAAGGAGAAGGAGGAGAGAAGAAGGAGGAGGACGGAGGAGAAGGAGAAGGAGAAGAAGAAGAAGAAGAAGGAGGAGGAGGAGAAGGAGGAGGAGGAGGAGGAGGAGGAGAAGAAGAAGAAGAAGAAGAAGAAGAAGAAGAAGAAGAAGAAGAAGAAGAAGAAGAAGAAGAAGAAGAAGAAGAAGAAGAAGAAGAAGAAGAAGAAGAAGAAGAAGAAGAAGGAGGAGGAGAGTTCATGGTGAGTCACTATAGTTCACAAAGCTAATAATCTGTTGTGATTATGTCAGATCTGCCATTGATCAACCCGGGAAAAAACCTCCTCCCACACAGAGGGACGAGGGTGTGATTGGGTGCTTATGAGACAGTTTCACAATGAATTAAGGATTCAGTTTGTACTTTTTCATGACCGCATGTTTCGTTTTCGAAACATGGATGTCTATGAGTCATGCTTTTGCGTAGTGATGCATAACAGATAATGCATAACTGAAAGCACTCTCTCTCTTGCTCTCTCGCTCCCTCTCTCTCTCTCTCTCTCTCTCTCTCTCTCTCTCTCTCTCTCTCTCTCTCTCTCTCTCTCTCTCTCTCTCTCTCTCTCTCTCTCTCTCTCTCTCTCTCTCTCTCTCTCTCTCTCTCTCTCTCTCTCTCTCTCTCTCTCTCTCTCTCTCTGTTCTCTCTGTCCCTCACTCTCTCTCTATACCTATTGGACATCGTCAATCAAACGGCAGCCATTTTGGCTCTTTCTACTGTTCTTTAACCTACTCTCTATCTTCTATCTCCATTGACCAAAGGGCAGTCATTTTGGCTGTACACGCCTGGGTCTACTAGCTCTCTACCGCCTTTCTCTCTAAACCACACCCAGGGCAGCCATTTTGGCTCTGGACGCAGGTCTTTACCTTCTCTCTACCGCCTATCGTTCTAAACCACAACCAGGGCAGCCATTTTGGCTCTGGCCGAGGGTCTTTACCTACTCTCTACCACCTATCGTTCTAAACCACAACCAGGGCAGCCATTTTGGCTCTGGACGAGGGTCTTTACCTGGATCCTGAGCAGCAGTCTGCGGTTGGCCTGCTCCATCTTCTTCTGCCGGCCATCCAGCTCCCTGGCGTGATGCTGCTCCTTCTGCAGCCACTTGATGTACTCCACGGAGGCCTTCAGGATGGTGCCTTTGTTCCAGCGCATGTCCCTGTCACAAGAGAAGAAGAAACCACCATTCATTTTTTTTTTACTCACGCTCCTCAGATTTTTTTTCAACCCGAACCCTCACACAAGGTTTTTTTATTCGTCACAATGTCCTCCGCGGGAATTAAACGGCACGATAGGCGATTAAAAGGAAAAAAAATACGTAATAAACGTCCGAACTCAAAGACAGACTCCCTCCCCCCCCCATAACATCGCTCCCCTTTCTCTATGATGTGAACTAGAAATGGTGATTTACACAGGACATGTTCATCCGCGTTCACCCTCAGATAGGACGCAGCGGGCAGTGAATGGGGATTTTATAATAGAATAGTTAAGTGCGCACGAGGAAAAAAAAACTCCATTCTCGTCGCCACTTGTTCGGGTAAAAATTAATCCTCCAGGAAAATGAAAGAAAAAAAAAAATGAGCGGAGGTAAAAAGGGTAGGTGGGGGAAACGAGAGAGAGGGTGGAGGGAGGGGGTGGAAACGGCGAATGGACTTAAGGTGACAGAGAGCAAGTCATTCTTCTTTCTCAGGTATTAAAAAACGCTGTTTGGGAGTCGGGAGACCGTGGAGAAAGAAAAAAAGAAATCGTCCTTTTTTCCACGAGAGCGGGACACTGGGTCGGATCCGTGCGAACAATCGCTCTTTTTATATTCCCCGTTAATGACACGAAGGGAGCGCTCTAACCTTTCATTTAAATCCGAGGCAAAGTTCAATTGAGAAGATGGCCGCCCGATTTCATTACCCCGGGGGGCGGGATTACATTGTGGCAGCAAACTGGGAGTGATTCAAACAGCGTGGCCGTTGGCCTCTTTGTATTTTGAACCCTCGCACCCCCCTGCCCTCCCCTCGTCGTTCCTTCTTTGAGAGCTGGAATTGACAGCATGGGGACCGGAGAGCGACAGAGGTTGTGGCGTTCTTGGGCGGGCGAGCGTGGACCACAATGGGGGGGGACTTAAGTGTGCCCTTTAAGCGCTGGGCCAGCAGGTCATTTTTAATTCACTGCACAACACTTTGGAAGTGCTTTTACTTTTTTATTTCTTTTTCTTTTTAACCGATTGAGTTTCATATGCGCCGCCCGGCACCCGACAGATGGCAGACCTATTGGGTGCCCCGTTGTCGCGGTGATGGGCCTGAAGTCCTCTCCTGCTCAGCAGACAATGCGTTTCTTTATGGAATATAGAGATGAATATGCAGAGAGTGTCGGACTCACGGGTCGTTTGACTTGGGTATGAGCGTGCCCAGCTCCTTGATCCTGTAGTTGATGTTGTAGCGCCGTCTGCGTTCAACTGGACAGGGTGGAACGAGAGAGAGAGAGAGAGAGAGAGAGAGAGAGAGAGAGAGAGAGAGAGGGAGAGAGAGAGAGAGAGAGAGAGAGAGAGGAGAGGGAGAGGGAGGGAGGGAGAGAGGGAGGGAGGGGGAGAGGGAGGGAGGGGGGAGGGAGAGTGCGAGGGAGGGAGGGAGAGAGCGAGAGAGGGAGAGAGGGAGGGAGGGAGGGAGGGTAGGAGAGAGAGAGGGAGAGAGAGAGAGAGAGAGAGAGAGAGAGAGAGAGGAGAGAGAGAACGAGAGAGAGAGAGAGAGAACAGAGAGAGAGAGAAGTAAGAGAGAGAGAGAGAGAGAGAGAGA